>JBAIZL010000004.1:246937272-246957272 GCA_036971475.1 Prosapia bicincta | reverse complement strand
CTATACGAAAAACCTCCATTGTAGGCCTATAACCTTAAATTGTTGTCATAGTTACCACACAATATCTTAAATAAAGCTCTAGGATTAAAAATGAATGGAAAGAATAAAATAAACAAACAAACTGGATTAACGGTATCAAACCTTGCTTCACAAACAAACAATGCGAACGGAAAGCGAAAAGAAACTACAACACAGTAGTAACAAACAAAAATAATAGTCCAACGCCATACATAGAAAGAAAAATTAAAATCTGCAAGAAAATTCGATTTCGTTTTTGCCACTTTATATTATTATTCTGACATGTATATATTATGTATATTTATGTTAATTGTAATTATAAAAGAAAAAGGATCTAAAACAAAATTTTTCTTTGCTGATTTAAGTAGAAATTGACTTAAATGTTTTATATTACTTGTTTTTAAGTGTATCTATTATTTTTTAAGCATAAATATTGTTATATTAATTATAAATATTGTTATAAAGAAAATGGGAATACAACAAAACGTTGAAAGATGTCAACAGTAAATTCAATTTTAACATGTATAAGTTGTTAATCTTGAAATGGGCCTTGGGCAACCAGTTTAATAAAAATTAAGGCTCTCAAAATTATAAGTAAAATTTTATGATTAAATGAGAAATCAGATTTTGTATTGTAAACATATATCTAAGTCACTCAACCTTATAAGAGATTCCCACTCAGCTGTTTCTTTGGTCAATGGAACAGCTGGTAGACTTGGTCTGCGCATGCGCACATCTCTTTTTCTACTTGCAAATATCCTGCTCCTCTCAGTAGTCATGCTGGGCGTGCTTGTGAGCACAACGGCTCGAGTATCGTAGTTTAAAAAGTCTACAAAATAGTGTATAAACTAATCTAGAACAGTAGTATATATATTTTCTATTTTTTAATCCACGAAGTGTAATATATTACTGTATATCAACACGTAGTATAATGTGTCTTAATAGTGTTTTAATTTTGAGGTTAGGTTTGTGACAGTGCTTTGGTTGTTTATCGATTTTCAAATTTTGAAAACAAAAACCGCCTGAATGGATACACACGAATTGGATTTGAAAATATGCTGTATCAAACTGTCATTGGCGGCAAGGGTTATCGCCATGGTTGGATTGGTAAGTTGTGTTCCGTTAAAATGCTTTGTAGTTTGGGGGCATTGTTTGGCCCAGTCTAAGCCCCGTGCAACAGCTTCCTTGCCGGTTCTAATTACAATACTGCTCGCCCCCACGTTTATTATTAAAACTTTTGTTAGAGTTGTATTAAATAAATTTTTTATTTATAAATATATATTTGGAATGCCACATTGTGTTAATTTAGTAAGTGTACTAACTAGTCATATTATTAGTAATAATTACTACTGTAAAAATTACTTTGATAAGATTTAAATTTTAATCACGGTTTTTTACAATTTGCCCTTTAAATTTGTTAAATAGTTCCCAGAAGTTCTAACTAAAAACAAACAATTAGATATTCGAACCTTGTATTTGTTTTTAGATAATTGGAAATCTTTGTAGTGTAATTTTTTAGTTTGTTCATAATACGTTAAACTTGATTAAAACTACAGTTTATTTTTGAATGACAATATTTTCAGCTTTCTCCTACACACAAAAGGACAGGAAGAAACCTCATTATTGTCAAAACAACAAATATAATTGATTTTAAATGCTTAATTTCGCCTTTGTAATTACGACTAATAGTTCAGATTTAGCTTTACTTAGGTCAAATGTTTGTATAAATATAATTGTAACAGTTGGTTTATTAAATATGCAGTTCATTTATTGGCTAATTGTTGTACGGTAATAAAAAATGAAAAAAGTTAAGAAAAAGTATATACTATTTTAAAATAAACTATTACCATATCGAAAACATTTGAGTTTGGTAATTGTATACGATATTGCTTTGTTTTATGAAAAAGAAAACAATGAGTTTATCAAGTTTTTCGTGCGTAGCAAATTTAGGTTCTGTTGTATTTTTTCAACTTCTAACCATTATTTTATATCTGTTTGTTAAGTCAGTTAATTAGTATGTTTAAGTAACATTATGTTAATCTGAAAATAATGTGTTGAAAATATCTAAAAGTAGTATTATATAGAATTACTTGTGAGTGTTTTAAATCGTCATTTATATACAGTATAATTACAGTATATACAGTATAATTACAGTATATATTTCCTACAATTTGTATAGGCAACGAAGAAGACAGACGTTTTTGAAAATTTATTTCATAAAAAACCAATTTGGCTTCTTTAAATATAATATTTGTGGAAGACATTGTAAACGGTTGGGACTTGTAGAGTAAGTGGACCTTTTGTTTGTTTAGATGTTCGTGACGTCTCAAATTTCCATCTAAGTTGTTTGTGTATTGAAAATACAATTTAAATTTTAAATGGATGGATTAAATCTTTAACTTTCAAGAGAATAATTTTTGCTAGTTTGTTAAACAATGTATAAAAACAGTAGAGCTTCAAGGTCTCAGTACGCTTTCTGTTTCGTAAAACAACTTTAGTTTTCTGGGCTTTGAATCGTTGAGTTGAAAACTTTTTTTTGTAGAATTTACCTAATATAAGATTTATTTGTGTTGTAATGTTTGTTTTGCTGGCCTCTCTGTTTAATCTATTAACTGTCCTAGCTATCTGTCGTATTTCAACTAGGGCAGTTAATACAATTTTAATCAATTAGTTTGGAACTACGCCGAAATTTCAACAAACTCTACTTCGTCCATTTCCTGTTTAGCGTTGTTTCTACGCAATTCTCCGCATAATTTAAACAACAAGGATTTTAGTAAAGAACACCAACAAATTCATACTATAAAGGGGCGCAAAGGTTTTACATTGATTTAGATTTTATCTAATATTACTTCTATATATGTTTTCTCTTAAGTTAATGATCACTGTTAGTTTTATCTCGTTTCATCTCGTTAAATAGAGCACATAAAGTAATTTTATTGCTTCATAAAACGATTACCTAGCTCGAACGTTTCTAAATTCGCGCATTCCTAATATAATACTTTCAGTTTCTGGTATTCATATTAACGATGCTTTTATTTTACCCACATGTCTAGACAATATGTTGCATATGCAGTGCAAAAACGTATCACATAAAACTGTCTTGGACGCTCTGGGACCGTTTTATTGCGGCCGCGTAGTCAAGGTCGAATGCTGAGTATACTCATGGACACAAATATTATATTAACCGACCTCAAAAAGTTGTTTTCGATTAGTAATGTTGTCTACAAAAGACCCGTCTTCGTATTTTATATGGTAATGTTATTTAACGACTAGCGGTTGATATTGGCGAAGGATTTCCGCTTTGCAAGGCATCTTCCAAAACGTTTCCTATCGTTTTATTGTGGGATTACTTGACATTTATTTTCATCGAAATCATTATTCTAGTCAAACCTGGTCCGTTTGCAAAACGTTTTATCAGAAAGAAGAGTTGATTATAGTCGGTTATAGTTTCATGTTTATTATTGCAACTTTGCGTAGAAAGAATAAAAACTATTGTTTCATTTGACTTATAAAGCAACGTAGCAGTAGGCTACAAAGTGGGATATAATTGTGAATAACATTTGTTAGATAAATGACATTTATTTAACTAAAATGAGTAACTGTCAGAGAGAAAAGGAGAAACCTAGTTCAGGAAGCGTAATACTTTTTGCGTACGTGATTCATATAGTCCAGGACTAAAAACTAGGGATGGGCCGATTCCTAAAATTTTCGATTCCGATTCCGATTCTAAAATTTTCCGTTCGATTCTCGATTCTTTAGTCGATTCTCGATTCTTTCAAGTTATATTAACTTACATGCTAGTTCTCTAATAATTAATTTAGTTAACATCTTGGTCATATGGCAAAACCTTTTAAAAGTTCTGTTTTAATGTAATAGGCTACACAAAACCTTCAACCTTAATTTATCAACAGGAATTTTTTTAAACATAAAAACATATCAGATTAAAGTAGCCAAATGACTTATTTTAAAGTTAAAAATGTGAACTTTACTTATTTTATGTTTGAAAAAATACCTAAGCCTATTTACATTGTCTCCCAAACAAAACAAAAATTAAAAACAAACGAACAACATAAAAAGTAAAAAATTAATACAAATAGGATAGTTTTTAATATTTAAAAGTCTGGCAGGTAATGTTCATTTCTGTTCAAAAACACAAGCATTTGAACACGTTGTGGGTCCAGCTAGTTTCATCGCTAGTCACATATAGCTCCTGAAGTTGAGAAAGGTTTTTCAGAAAACACTGTCGCGAGTGGGCAGACAGGTATTTTATTGCCATTGCATTTAAATGAGGGTATTTGGCACTTTGTACTGCCAAATACTTCCCAACATCACAATCTGGACTGGCTAATGGTTCCCCCAGATAATTGTTTACTTCTTCTTTTACTGTCAATTCCCCTGGGGTACCTTCTTCCTCAACATTCTGGATTAGTGGGGCATACCTTCTCCACATCTGGTAGGACCTTTTTTTCTGCAGGTGTCTGGAACACGTGCAACTGATTCAGGCCTATTTTGTATTTATTCCTCAATCCCAGTTGATTTTTAACCGACTATCACTTGTAGGTCCTGTGTCTGAGGATAAAGTTTCTTCAAGTATAGATCTTTTTTGTTGATAAATTTGGGCAAAATAAATGTTGTTCAAGTGCTTTTTCATATTTGATATATAATGTGGTTTTCCACCGTCAGTTTCTGTTAACCGTCATCGAATTGACGCGACGTCCAGTACTCTGAACCGAATACCGCCAGGCCTCTTAACGCTTTATTTTTATTAGTACTACTCAGCTGGTGTTGCTACTTTTGGAAAAATTAAGGCACAGTATTTAACAACAAGCTTCACACTACTTACAGATGTATTTACGATGGTTTTTGTTTGATAGATAAACGCCGACGGGATTAAAAACATGATGTTATTCTAAGAGCTTTTTGTCCGTAGTTACGGGCCGACAGACATATTTGTTATAACGTATTGTAATGATTTTCACTACTGTTTTCAAAATTTCACAAAACCTTAAAAGTAAGTCGGAAATATTGACTAAATATTTAGTTGTAAAATAATCTTTAAAAACGGACTTTGTGAAAGTTAAGTACAAACATTGATACATCCTTACTAGGAAGTAAATTATAACGTAAATTCCTTAACAAGTAAATTATTTGGTGTTAAAACTTTTACTTAATATGAATCTTGGATAGTATTTACTGGACCTGTAGCATTACTTATCAGAGAGAGAATATATTACACTTTAGTTCTATATTCAAAATATTTATAAACTCACAAATCAATCACATGTGACACGTTTACGTGTCTTAGTGATAGGCGCAAAAACACTTTTATCGCCAGTCTGTTTATTATATGGGTAGCCGGGACATGAAATTATGGTTTTGTTGTTTCTTGCTAACACAAAACACAAAAAATATCAAAACAGTGTTGCACAGATAATAAAATTTAATTAAATCAAAAACAATGTCGGGTAAATTGGTCCGACGGAGTTTATTTACGTTTCATTTACGGTAGGAAAAACCTATGTTGGGCAAGTTGGTCCGACACGTATTTTTATAAATATTCGGAATCGTGTGGAATCGGAATCGACGCTTTTATGATGAAGAATCGAGTATCGACGATTCCTCGATACCACCTAGAATCGACGATTCCTGGAATCGAGAATCGGAATCGGCCCATCCCTACTAAAAACATTCACCTTGTGCAAACTATTGACTGGCAATTACGGGGTTTTGAAAGTTACTCGTACTTAGAAAAAGAGCCGATTGGTATTTAAATCTGGAATTCCACTTGTCAAACGCTATTGCCGTCTAAAGTAAGTACTGTATTTGAAATTTTAAGTAAACATTCAGAGGTCAGAGCATTTGTGTCTAAGTTATAAACAGAGTGCATAGGCGTACATCAGAGGTGGCAGTTGCCAACAGAATATTCTCCGTAGTCGCCGTAGGCTACTCGATAGAGCCTGTGAAAGAGTCGATGACAGAGAGCCTCGTTAACTAATTGGGGTAGTAATAATTGGGGTTGTAAAAAGTTTACAAACCAAACATTTTTTAAATTACAATATTTTTTACGTGCAACAATACTTAATTCCGATGGAGATAGCCGTGTTCTATCTTAAGTAGCAGCATCAACCACTGACATTTCGTGTTCCTCCAGCGATACATGTCTCGAAACCCCTGCGCTTCTTCTATCCGACGGTCCTCGTATTTCGTGACTACCCAGTCTATCAGAGTTTTGTCCTGGATCACCACTCCTTCGGCCTTGAATAGCTCATCTAACTTATGTATCTTCCTAGTCGGGTCGTCAACTAAGTTGGCCCAGCAGTATATCTTCGACCCCCTGAACGGATATTTCTCCTTGTACTCGGCGATCCTTGAAAAAGGATAGTCCTGAGCACCGGCGCAGAACCATCGCCTAACTGGGTTTAGCAGTCAAGTCTTCCCGGTATAGATTGTGTTGAAACTTCTAAATGTTCAAATCCTCCAATCGACTATCCCCACTACTGTCCTCTTAGTGAAAATTACTAATTTACGACTGGTTGTGAACGCGCACACGGTTGCTAAATAGATTGTTTAGAAATCCAAAATTTTATCAAGCTTTTATAGTTCTAATCTAATTAGTATTACGAAGAATTTAAGTCAGTCACTGTTCTGCATTCTTCATTTTCGTGCAGCATTACAAGTAAAACTGGAAATAATTTTCATTGTAATTTACGTTCAATTTTTCATTCAATTTTTAATTACGTTTGTAATTTCTCAGTGAAAAATTGTTAGCCCAAGATTTTTTTACTTCCAAAACGAATATCGCAGGCATTTAATAACATTACGTTTATTTATTTTTTTAAAATTAAAACTGGTTTTATTAGACCATCCATTAACTTTTCTTGCATTAACCTAATACTGATATAACTGAAGTGCCCATTAATTCTTTAGCTCTTGTCTGGACATTGTCAATACATATTATATTAGAACTAGCACAGTAGAACAAAACACAACTCAAATGGTTTGGTTCTCTTCAATTTTCTAACCACTTTTAACTGAAAACACGGGGTGTTTTGCATTTGATGGACGTTTTCAGGATAGTTAGTACGTACAAGTAGAAGGGAAATGTGTAGTAAACCAATCCGTCAGCTTGGCTGTCCTTCGTTTTATACTCCTGTCCTTCGTTTTATACTCGAACGGAAAGTATTTATAATTTAGATGGAATGCAGCAACACCAAGTAAAGAAAGGCTGAACTAAATAAACTCGGTGTGATGGTGCTTTGCTTCATTACACTTACGGCATAGTTTGAAGTTTTAGTGTCTCGTGCGTCGCTCTCTCAACAAATACTGTATATCGGACCAACTTGTGCTTTTGACAGTTGGAAAACTTTAACAGTATATTGGTAGCCCGACTGTATCTTCGTAGAAGTGGTCAACTTTCATTGTGTAAAAGCAAAAAGTAGTTCATATATCGGACCCGAAGTATTTTAAAAATAAATCGAATGCTTATTAAAAAATTAATACAGGTGTTGAAATAGTTTTGTAATACTTTTGAAAACAAGAAAGTGTGAGAGTAAAAATACACGTTTCTGCGGTAGGGATTTAGCATCTGCAGAACGAACTGTTGCTTTAACGTACAATATTTCAAATAGTACAATAGTTTCAACTTTACTTCGCTCTCCCATGACCTGGAAATAATATCTGCTCATTTCTGTTGTTTCTTAACATTTTCAATTTTCATTCAAAAGAAAAGCGACATCCTGTGTCGCACTTTCACGATCTGTCAAGGCGTGTAATTTTCTCGCCCGTGTATAAACGCACGTCTTAAAGAAAGTTGTTTTCCACTGGACTTGCGTTTTCGCCTGAACTAATAACCGTAATGCGGTAAAACTACCGTCTCACGTGAGTAAAATTGATGTACGCTTCCACTCGCGTGACTGTTACAGGGCTAATCGAATTCAGACATCTTCAGAATACAATAATTGTAAAGCTGGGGATAAAAGTTTATGCATTTACAACTGTACAAAAATATTTGACGTGATATCAATAACAAATTTGTAAAAAAAACTACATCATTAATTTTAAAAGGAGAAAAATATTTATACGTGTTACATGGAAATATTTTAAAAAAACAGAAACTATGGAATACTTGAAGAAATCGTGCGCTAAAAAAAAACAAAAAAGACAGAAAATGAAAAGACTATTTGAAAAGTAGACATCTGTTTAGGGCAGTGTAGGCTTGCTTCCCATATAAGCTTCCTCGCTAAGTGCAAGTCCGGAATATGTTTCCAATTTTTTTTCAGGTGAAAAACCAACCATCGCCTAACTAAAATGGTATTTGAAAAGTGAATTTAGAATAAAACGAATAAATATAACTAAATGAAATAAAATAAATGGTTAAAACTAATTTTAATTATCTAAAACTTTAAAATAAACTTTAAATTATACAGATTTTAAATATCATTATATAGATAATATTCGAGCTGGCTTGTGAGTGAAAGTTATAATTAAATAATAAAAATATGGTACAACTCACAAATATACTCACAAAAAAAAGTATATTTGTGAGTTGTACCATATTTTTATTATTTAATTATATCATTATATAGATTCAGATGGCGCAAGAAAGCGATGACACGGTCAATCGTTACGTGACATCGTCCCTTAAAACCACCATTAAACTACCAGGAAGATCGTAACGTAAATACAAATCGGTCAGCTCATCACACTGAAGCAGAATGTGCTTGACTGTGATGGTACCTCCACAAAACTGACAGTGGTGGATCCTCATGTCGCATCAACCATCCATGTGTTATTATAGAGTGGCCGATGCGAAAACGAGCAACCACCACTTCTTCCCAACGATTCAAACGGACAGATGACCTCCATGGTAGGACGGTATGCTTCATGCCCTTCAGCTGGTTTCCATTTACATTTTGCCATTCTTCATTTCAAACAGAGAAAGTGTATTTTTAACATTCCATACAAAATCTGATGCCATTACACAATGTGTTGATGGCAAAATACTTATAGCTAATTTTGCATCTTCATCTGCTTTAGTGTTTCCGAATATTCCGCAGTGACCAGGGACTTAGAGAAATGACAAACTCGTAATTGGAGCCGGAGGGGGTAGAAAGGTGTTTGATGAAGTTTAGCATTGTGTGCACGCCGTTGCCACTACTTTAGACTGTTGTTGCGCAGTTCAAGGAGACTGAAGAAGAAATCCAGCCACTGTGAAAAGCGCCCTGAGAAACAAACAGCCGCTGTCATTCATTAGCTTAGTTATGAACAGTCACTCTCCTGATTGAATGAGACCAATGAGAAGCTTCCGAAGTTTCTTCGGCTAAGGCGCTCAAAATACCTTTTTAATTTGAATCCTGCTTTAAATGTAAGCGTGGAAATTTTAAAAAATAAGTTATGTTTAGTAGCAAGTATAATCAACAAGAAAAAATAAAATATTCTCCTGATTTCTGTATTTTAGCTTGTATAACTGTGACCAAACTGGGTTTTATTATCAGTTTAAAATTTCATCTGAGTTTCCTTAATATTCTATTTTGAGGTTTATCAGTTCCAGTCCTTGTTCTCTCAAGCAATTTAAACTAATTGAATATCCGTCAACGCGATCTCTATCTTCGTATTCGGTTCGTATATTGATAATTAAAAAAAGTCTTTTTTGAATTATTTCTTCTTCCATTCTGTGGTACAATTGAAATTAAAAAAGTATTTTGTCAGCCAAAGTCGAAGAAATGCTGAAAACTTGCGGTAGTTTTGGTCTAATCACGGGCTGATGATTTCATGTCAACTAGACACCAGTGTTGCCATATTTCTCATTTTCCGCTACGGTTCAGTGGCTGTTTAGTGTACCGTGCGTTGTTTATCGCTGATATGTGAACTGGGACTTATACAGGGGCAAACTTTATTTAATAATTTTTTCCTGCTTTCGTTTACCTGTTGTATCTTTCCATCGGGATCTTTCAATGCTAATTATCTAAACGTATTTATTAAATTTTTCAAATGCTATTGTTTAATTTTGTTTTCAACCTGATACTAATTAACTCATTTTTTTAGTGTTTAGGATTAGTTTTAATAATCGTTTATTATATTCATCAGTTGATTTTCTGGTGACAGTTTTTCGTATGACTTGTTATGACCATTTGGTTGCCGTGAAGCAAAATAAGTTATAGTTTTCATCATTTTCCGTAGAATCATGTTCAGTAAGCGGCCACCTACGGAATTTTGGAAAATTGTTCGAAACCACCAAATAGGACAATATCCACAAGATTTTTTTTATTGACCTCGGAAAGTTATTTAAAAAATTTTAAAATAGGGTAAAAAATTCATTGCGGAAGCATAAGTTGTGAATGGACCGCGGAGTGATATAAATGTTTTGTGACGTCACAACTGTAGTTGGTGTCTTTTCATTCTAAACTTTGTGAATCAAAAACATGCCCTGAAGCTATATTGATAACTATTATTTTTGTTATTGCCAGGGAAGGTGGATTTTATATATCTGTATTGAAATATACCTATGAAGTGTCCAGTCAGGACAGATTTGGTTCTAATTTTATACATTTAACCATTTAGGCAACGCATAAAATTAAAACTAAACCTATCCTGATTGGACACGTTTTAGGTATATTTTAATATAGGTATATAGTAATGTATTTATTTAAAACCAAATCTATCTTAACTGAAGACTTTATAAGTATATTTAAATATACCATAAATATTAAGCCAAAACGTTGTTTCTCAAATATCTATCCAAGTAAGGTATGCTTGACGTCACTGTATCACTATACGCGGCCGATGCACAACTTAAGGGCGGAGACACATTTGGCGTTTTTCTACCTATCGTTTTTTACCTATCTAATGTAATGTCACGATTACACACTGGGCGTTAAAATACGATCGTTTTTTTTTCACCGACAGAAGTGTGAACTTCTTTGCGTCTGCTGAACAAAGGATGTTACCAAATTAAATACATGAAATTGAATATTTTAAAATACCTAATTGCAACGAATTCAAATTTAATTACTTAGTTTATTATATATATATATATATATATATATATATATATATATATATATATATATCCATAATAAGGTTCTTTGTTCAGCCTATAAATATAGCAGAGATTTTACAAATCAATCTTGATATCATTCCTTGAAATTCTTAGAATGAAAAAAAACAAACCATAATGAGAAATTTCAGAAGTCTAGTTTTAGTTCTAAGCGCAACATAATACATTTCTTCCTAAGAAAAGTTGACATTAAAGTTTAGAGCTCTCAATAGTGCCATTATTTTATTAGTAACGACAGTAGATTTATTGTACATAATAATAAAATTCTGTGGATAACAAAAAAGGTTTATTAGATATTGACTGATGTTTTTCTAACAAATTCAATTCAAATAAATTCTTTAAAAAGTAGTGATTATAAAATAACTTCTAAGTTGAAGACAAACTTCATGCAACCCCTTCCTTGTGTTGTCCCTATCTTTAAAAATATCTTAGGTTTTGTCCCAGAGAACAGGCATTTATTGTACTAAATGAATTAATAATTCATTGTTAAATACAACTACTTCAGCCATGATAAAATCTCACCCACACTCACACTGACGACGGTAGAATGGACGACGAGTGTGTAAGCGCACATTTAGTCACATACTTCGGGAGCGACGGTAAAAAATCCGACGATATAATGGCAGTGAGCGGCTGAATTTCTACCGACGACGTTAAATAATCCGATCGTCCATTTTACCGTTCAATGTGCAAGGAACAATACCAACCTACTACTGATAAGACGGCGACGGTAACAAAAACGATCGGTAGAAAAACTCCAAGTGTGTCTCAGCTCTAATGCTCCGCACTGTAACTGAATGTGCTCCTGCACATCACTCCGCGTGCCATTCACAACTTATACATCCGCACTGAATTTTTTACCCTTCTTTAAATTGAAAAAAATAACTTTCTGAGGTCAGTTAAAAAAAATTCTTGGGGATATCGTCCTATTCAGTTGCTTTGTACAATTTTCCAAAATATTGTAGGTGGGCGCTAAATCTCACAATTACCTCATGTTCTATTTGAAAGGCGACAAATTTGTTCCGGTGTTTCATTCCTTCATACCTTCTTACATCTCCCAGCTAATCATATACAAGAGAGGAATGTGGAAATAGGTGGAAAACCGCTTAGTAGAGGAAATATCCAGGGGGATTAAGGAAGGATCGCCTTTGGAAAGTCGTGTACCTGAAGCAAACCTACTCTCTATAAGCGTCGTGTATAGAGGCTTCCTATCGCGCCATGAAGGAATAAGTCTACCTCAGGGATATACTCTGGATATGTGAGCATGATTATCCCAAGGATATATTATCATATACCTTGTAAGTCTCGCTATTCTATATCTCTAAAAAATCTACCTCTCTCTCGAAACACAAGAAACCAATTCAACCCATCCTAAAAGAATGCTTGATTGCAGATCCGAAACATGTAAACCCCAAACGTGAAGATAATTACAAAGCATTTGGTTTCAACCTTTCATTTTTATCCACAAGGAAACGTGAATGTTAGATAAGATTTTAATATTGTTATTGCGGCAAACTCACACCCCAGTGATAGCGAGTGTTTTAATCATCACAGAGATAAGTCGTTGCGACAAACAGAAGTCTTCTTTCATTGATAAGTACATAGTTTATCGTAACGTTGAATAAATGAGCTTTGTGAGTCCTTGTGCCTTATTTAGATTAAGTCATACATTGGATATCTCATTCTGAGAAATATTACAAATAGTAACTTCTGTTACTGTAAAAGCATCGGTTGACTTAGAAACGTCTTACAGTAGGCTACTGTATGTAAGAAAACACTAGATCATTTCATTCACATGATTTTTATGTTTTACTTGTGGATTTAAACACAATGATCAGATTATTAATTATCGAAACTACGCCTCAAGGGGCAAAATAAAATAGTCCCTTAGATCTGCGCGTAATGTAGACCAGGGGTTTATAAACTATTTGGGTACTACGCCCCCTCTTGAAATGAAATACTACTACTCCCCCCTCCACTTTACACTATATATAAATGGTATAGTCTTATGAAAAAGAATCAAGTGTTATATATAATGAAAACAATTTATTTATTTACATACTTCCACAAAAAACAAGGTAAATTTTAACTGATAAGAGAAAAATCTGTTAGTGAGATGCTTGAGCTTGCATTTTTTACACAAGCATGACTATTCGAGGTTGTATTTTAGTAAGGGCACAATCCGAGTCATTAGCAACATCAAGTTTTTTCCTTTAGGTAATATTAAATATATTTAATTTGTCTTATTATTTTCCAACTGGTCTCGCGCCCCCCTGACTTGCCTTCACGCTCCCCCCAGTTTGGTAACCCATGTTGTAGACGCTTGGTAGAAAATATGCTTTCTTAGAGGGCAAAAGAGGGTTTAAATATTTTTGTTTAACTCTTAAGGTGATTAACAGCGTGACTTACCACCTTCGGAGGTTACGAGTGGGAGGTCAAGTACGTGTAGACCTATTCTCTATCGAGGGCGTATAGAGATGTCTAACCATCACACCTCCTTGTAAGAAAAAGGATGAGGAAGGGTAGATATAGTTAGAGATGACTAAAGAATTACATGGTATTAGGAATAGGAGGAAAGTATTGAACCGTGTGTTTTATCCCTTGCCTGGAGATCTACTCTCAGTTCAAGTCGAAAAAGTTTTAAATAAATAATATACTTCGTTCCAATCGTTGATCTGAAATTGAATTTGCTGCTTCGACCAGAGCCTATAGTGTCCTTCCCTTTGTAGAACGTCTCGGACTAGTAGAACTTTCCGAGCGACTCGTTTTTTCGTACTTTTGGATAGTTCGGTCTAGGTACGAACTAGATATACCTTTTCACTCCTAGGGTGGCCTTACTAATATGGTCTGACCCTTAGAATACGGACATCAGTTGGCTTACAGCGACTGACGATGGTCTAATTTGTTACTCCATGAAAGCAAATTTTCAAAGTAACAATCTTTAAATGTTTATAAACTTGCCTATAGTAGCACTTACTTTGTTTGTTGAGGACGGCCGTTTCGGGAGATTTGTTCCATTGTCAGCTCAGACCGTAACTGATCTCAAGGTTTACGTAAGGCTAGTAGATAACTAGTAGCTCACATGAAGATGGAATCAACAAATATTAACAATCTTTCCCTCACTGCCGCGCGGTACTACAGTCTGTTTCTCTTCGTGATTGAATGTTGTATATTCTTTTAGTTTTCCCCATACCTCGATCTGTCCAATCTAAATAGCAGATAGTAAAATATATTGACCGCTCACTTTCTCTCGTAAATTATCCTTTATCTGCAATATATATCGTTTGGGTAAAAGCGGTCTTTGTGAGTAGATTTTATGCGAAGGTTGTTACAAGTAACAAAAAAGAGGAATAAAGAGGTTTGGAGAGACCAGCACAGCGAGCGTCATGTCCAGTGTGTGCCTGAATGCGGATGGTGCGATAGGATATTTTGCTGTTACTGTGCTGGACATAAGAGCAGGGAAAGAAAGGCTAGCCATAGGTTGATAGAAATATGTTTGATATTCAGTGAATACGTCAGAACTAGGATAACAAGGAGCAGTGGGAACAAAACACGGCCAGCGCCTAAGAAAAAGAGTAATTCTATTGTGTTCGAAAGCCTATTTGCAATCGCTTTATCAATGCAATCCTTTCTTATGTAAGATCAGACCAAGGACATCATTATTTCAACTGCTTACCGCGCCATTTCAGTTTCGGTTTTATCGGTTTTCATTCATTTCCTTTGAATTTCTTCGTTCTTACTATCCCTTTTGAACAAGCTCTATTCTCATAGTACCCCTGGAAGCTTCGGTTCGTTTTGAGTGTCATGCTGGAATGGTCGCGCTTCGAGATAGCTGCCGGATAACAGAGACGCCTCTATTCTCATAGTACCCCTGGAAGCTTCGCTTCGTTTTGAGTGTCATGCTGAAATGGTCCCGCTTCGAGATAGCTGCCGGATAACAGAGACGCCTCTATTCTCATAGTACCCCTGGAAGCTTCGGTTCGTTTTGAGTGTCATGCTGGAATGGTCCCGCTTCGAGATAGCTGCCGGATAACAGAGACGCCTCTATTCTCATAGTACCCAAGGAAGCTTCGGTTCGTTTTGAGTGTCATGCTGGAATGGTCCCGCTTCGAGATAGCTGCCGGATAACAGAGACACCTCTCTTCTCATAGTACCCCAGGAATCTTCGATTCGTTTTGAGTTTCATGCTGGAATGGTCCAGCTTCGAGATAGCTGCCGGATAACAGAGACACCTCTCTTCTCATAGTACCCCAGGAAGCTTCGGTTCGTTTTGAGTGTCATGCTGGAATGGTCCCGCTTCGAGATAGCTGCCGGACAACAGAAACAGCTCTCTTCTCATAGTACCCCTGGAAGCTTCGGTTCGTTTTGAGTGTCATGCTGGAATGGTCCCGCTTCGAGATAGCTGCAGGATAACAGAGACACCTCTATTCTCATAGTACCCCAGGAAGCTTCGGTTCGTTTTGAGTGTCATGCAGGAATGGTCCCGCTTCGAGATAGCTGCCGGATAACAGAGACAGCTCTCTTCTCATAGTACCCCTGGAAGCTTCGGCTCGTTTTGAGTGTCATGCTGAAATGGTCCCGCTTCGAGATAGCTGCAGGATAACAGAGGCACCTCTGTTGAGATCATGTCTACTTCCAGTAAGCGATCCTGCCCACGTAGTGTCAAAATTTTCCCTATTGTCATTACTAACCATGAAGTCATTTCCTTACCTAATTCCACCTGGATAGTCCTTTCTTGTCCTTCTTACCAAAATGTGTACCTAAAAATCACATTTTTATGACCCCTGTACCAATGATGTCGTGATTCCGCTATATCTTCTAGCAACGAAATATCTACCTTAATTATTTCTACTTTAGCAATAGTTTCCTAACCTTTGTAGGTGGTAATAATCATGTTGGCTGATCGTCCCAAAGATACAACAAATCTTGGATGTCTCTAAGATTCAAATTTTCTGTCACAGTTTCTAAAACAGATCCCTTTCTTCTGTATTTTTGTAAGATTTGGTTACTTTTTGAGTCATTAATCTGTGATACCATAAACAATTTGTGATTTTCCGAATAGCATCTTTTATTTTTCACTTGTTCGTAAAACTTATAGCTATGACATTTTCTCTGCTCTCTTCCATTCTTTGATCAATTGTAAAATCTTTTTCAGGATTGTTTCTTTCTTGTTGTAGTTTTTCAATCAGTTCTTTGTTTCTTCTCATGCTTAAGGTATTATGCGTAAAGAGATTTTGTTTTATACGATTCGTGAACGTAATACAGATCTGTAAAAGGAGTTACTCTCTGGACAACGCACAAAGTGTTTGAACACAATGTGTGTCAATAAGCAACATTGTTATGTAGGCACGAGGGGATTTACTCTTTGTGAATTGAAGCGAAGTGTGACAAGTATTCATTTGCAAAGGTTTCATTGTAAACGTTGCAAATCTATAATCGAATCATAATGGACACTTAGTCGATGATTCATCTTGACACTCCACACATCTCAGGCGACTGAGTAATGGTGTTGCAAGCAGAGCTGTAGTTGCTATAGTCTGAATAAAACTGTGGCGGAGAAGGGAGGCTACGTTGCCAGTTGTAACTCATAGCCACCTAGTGAATTCTAAGATTTTCTAATTCCTAAGATTTGTTACGGTTAAATTCTTGTTTTAACAATATTGTAGTTTAAATTTAACTATCTCGTCATCTCCTTCCTCTCTCTCTCTCTCTCTCTCTCTCTCTCTCTCTGCGTTCTTTTGAATCTGTGCGCCTTAGTGACGCCATCAGGTCTACGTCTTAAAGAAATGTTATACAATGTTTGCGTGATTATTATTTAGAGAATCTAAAGAAATGGAATGTTCTAAATCTGATTAATTACGTGTAATTATAAAATGGAGACATTTAGTTTTACACTAGCGGTGAAAGTAGTTATCATTCTAAAATTCACCGGTGAAAACATCAGCTGATCAAAGTAGTAATTATAGATAGTGTTTCTTATGTGAAAGCACAGATACTAAACATTTAAAGCCTACTTTGAGGTTAGCAAATGTTTTTTTACTAGGCTATTATAATGTAATGTAATTTGAATACATTACTATCCTGTGGTATTATATGAGTACATATTGTAAAAACCGTTAAAGATTTTTAGTTGCTATTTAGATATTTAATATCTACAACATTTAGATGTTAATTCTTGATAACAATAGTTGACAAATAGTGTTGATAACGAATATAATTTTATATACCATATCTATACCGGTTGTATCAGATATACCTCTGGGATTTCCAAGCTCTCCAAAGCCTTTATGATTGCTATTAGGCAATTTTTGAATTTCGTCAAAAAAAATTTAATAGCAGTCTATAAGACCTAAAAAAATAATACATAAACATATATATATATATATATATATATATATATATATATATATATATATATGTATATATATATATATATATATATATATATATATATATATATATATATATATATATATATATATATATATATATATATATATATAGAGAGAGAGAGAGAGAGAGAGAGAGAGAGAGACTTAATTATTATGTTAATATATAATTATATATATAAATAAATATATATATATACATATATACATCATATCTAAACAAATTAGCTCACAATCATACTGGGTGTTCGCCTTAAAACTACAAAACTGTTTTCACCTGCTGACTCTTTCCTTAGCTTGTTTTAACAGTTTCTTCATTTGTGGTTTTGCTCTTTATGTCATTATAAGTGTTTCAATGTTACTTAGAATGTAAAATGATCAGATCAACTTTTTAAGAGGGGCTACTTCAAATGACCAATATTCAACTAACCAAAATGTACGCACTCAATTTACGCAACCTTCAACTAACCAAAATACGCGACATTCAAATATTCGTAAGTGCACAGACTTCAACTAACCAAAGTGCACGGATTTCAACTAATCAAAGTACACGGACTTCAACTGACAGAAATGTTGCGGGTTACAGTTTTGCAGTTCCGCAGGCGTTAATCGCACAACTTGAAGTTAATATGGGAAGTAATATTTCTGTAAATATCTAAACTTAGTAGTTATTATTACTACCTTTTAAATTATTTCTCAAAATACTACGGTTTAACTTTATCGTTATTAAAGTAAATGTATTGCGGGAATATTATTCAGTTTGATTAGACCTTAGATCGTAAAGTATATTATTATAATTGTAAATAGTCGGAACGGCAATAAGACAACTCTTAACATTTCTTTCAGTTGAAGTCCGTGCACTTTGGTTAGTTGAAGTCCGTGCACTTTCGTTAGTTGAACGTCGCGTATTTTGGTTAGTTTAAAGTTGCGTACGTTTTGATTAGCTGAATTTTGGTCATTTGAAGGCTACCCTTTAAGAAGAAAACAAATTTGTATTTTAAATACAGAACCTAATTTAGGGGTAAATATTTATTATTTATAAAGATTATAGATTACGTTTGAACGTTATAGCAATTTTTCCGAACTTATAATAGAATAACGTTTTGAGGCGTAAAGTGTTCGGTCTCATTGAGCTATCTTCCTACGCAGCACGCCGATAACATGCAGATTTACAGCGTTTCACTAAATTTAAATTTACTTTGATTATTAGTTTGGCAAATTATTGTAAAGGTCAAACGTTAAAGTTCCGCCTGTCGCCATGAACAACTAAGCCCTGGAGTATAAATAGATTATAAATAAGTGAACTTTAAACGATTTTGCAAATGCCACAAAATAGAACTCTGTTGACTAAAATAACGCAGACGTGAACAGTAAAGTTTGTTTGGGAGTAATGAGAGCTCTTGAGACCCGGCAATGGGAAAAGTAAAGGTTATTACAAAGCAATGCTAGATCCTGAGAGCCAGGATCATATTTAAATTTTTCACCTTAAATTTTAAACAATTATTACCCAAGCATTGAAGTGGTAGTTTAAAAGAAAAACAGGTAGCATATTTTTGTTTTTAAATCAATTGGTACTTACATTAGGAAAAAAAAGTTTTACTGTAGTTTCTTTATATTTTAATAACTCTAATTAACATTAATATATATATATATATATATATATATATATATCGCAATATGTATTATTGTGTATTAATAAAGAAATATATATATATATATATATATATATATATATATATATATATATATATATATATATACATACATATACATATGTCTGAATAACGATATTAGGTGAGAAAATAGACAGATAATTTTCTTACAATTTTCCATTTTCTTCCTTTGTAAGGTGTTAAGCTATTGTTTGTTATTATTTTTACGCTTTCTTTTTCGTCGCTTGCACTGTGTTGTAATTTCTTTTCACTTTCCTTTCACGCTGTTCGTTTGTCAAGCAAGGTTCGATACCGTTAATCCAGTTTGTTTGTTTATTTTATTCTTTTCATTCATTTTTAATCCTAGAGTATTATTTATGATATTGTGTGGTATTATTCAATTTAATTATTGAATAAATATTTGAAAAAACTGGATCAACATCAATTGTCATCCACTGTAGGTTAAAAAAATATATTTGAACTTGATTGAATGAATAAAAACGTATTTTATTAACGAATGAAATTTGCTGTAGTATCAATGATAAAATTCACACCGTAGCAATATGATGCACCACAGATTATAGAAAAAATCGTAAATTTTATAATCTTTGAGAAAGGTAAAGAGCAGGCTATCTGGAAAACGTGCACACTCTAGCTCAAATAGTTTCCAGTAGCAGTTCTTGTCATAAAGCAAGTGATGAATGAGGCAAACAAAACGACTCGTTTTCTTTGTAAATATTTGTTTCTTCCCGTTATTTCATTTCATTGTTTGTCTGGGCAGGGTAGAGCGTTGGGGAAGGTTTGGAGGAAATTAGGATCTATGCGTCTCTTAAATAAACCTTCAATATATTCACCATTATCGAGCAAAACAAAATTATTGAAACC
>JBAIZL010000004.1:246719772-246932272 GCA_036971475.1 Prosapia bicincta | reverse complement strand
CGGAGTTTTAGTAATGTTTTTCCTTTTTACATGCTTTTCACGAGTTTTGTGGAGGTTCACCACAATGTTTTTCACGTTGTGTAGACGTTGGGCGTGGTTAGAGAAGTTGTGTAAATACCATATGGTGACAAGCATCAGCTGGTCATGAAGCCTTGGTATTAGCTTGAAACGAAGGATCAGATTTCAAGTTCACAATGCCGGTTTTTTTTCTATATGCCTTTTAAAGCAAAAGCAAAATTACTTATATAATACTTATAATATATAGTAATCCTAAGGTTAAGAAAACGTTTACGTCAAAACACAGCCATAAATAATTAATAGAATAAATAAGATATTGTACAATAACTGACGCTAATTGTATGACATTTAATTTGTGGTATGCTACTAACACACTGTAGATATGAAACCCAAATGAAGTCCGAGTTCGCAATAGCCTTCTTTATTTCGTCCCTTATCAAGTGTTGCAATGCTGTTCCGACGAATCATCATATTATCCTCTATACGTGTAGACTTCCTACAGTCCTTTCAGTGAAGTTTGGGGAAGTCAACGCTACAATAAATATCTCTTCAAGGTGTTGATTAAGCCTGTCTGGGAAAGATGAGATCTGTCTTGATTTTTCGGAAAATGTTTAGGATAGTTATCAACTAACCAGGCGTCATCGAATTTTCAAATGAAATTATACTTGGTGGAAAGTTCTCAGGAACAAGAAAATAGCAATAAAAACTGAGGACTACGATATAAAATATACAACAGAAATAAAACTTTATAAAATCATACTTTTTATAATAAAACTTAGGGCACTATGCTACACTACAGTGGAATTTAGGTACAAAGTTTTTGGATAGGAAAGATTTGGGTATAACAAATGTATATATATTTTATAACATAAGTACCTTTACAAGACACACAACCTCTCTCAGTAATACAAGAAATAAACTATAGTACTCAAGTCTGACAATACAATTCTCTCATCAAAACATGTTTTCAGCAACACTTTTGCCCTTATCAGTGATTAATCTGTATTAGAAATTGATTGTAGATTAGTCACAGATGATATGAGCTCATCATTCGATGACTTATGGTTAGCTGATAATTATGTACATTTTCTAGGCCTCATCTTTCCCAGACAGGCTTAATCAACACATTGAAGAGATATGTATTGCAGCGTTGACTTCACCAAACTTCACTGAAAGGACTGTAGGAAAGTCTTAGACGTATAGAGGAATATGATGATTCGTCGGAACAGACTTGCAACACTTGATAAGGGACGAAATAAAGAAAGCTATTGTGAACGCTCTCTCACAGATATTTGGGTTTCATATCTACAGTGTGTTAGTAGCGAATCACAAGTTAAATGTCATACAATTAGAGTCAGTTATTGTACATTATCTTATTTGTTCCATTATTAATTTACGGCTGTGTTTTAGACATAAACGTTTTATTAACTTTAGGATTATGGATGGGCGGATTCAGATTCTCGATTTCAGGAATTGTAGATTCTAATGGTATCGAGCAATCATCGATATCGATTCTTCATTGATTAAAATCCCGATTCCGTTTCATGTTTTTCAACTGTTAAAATACGTGTGCGGTGTAATTTATTGGGAAAATAATTAATCATCAACGATGTCTTATTTATATATTAGTTGCTTTGAATCTAATAAACGATTAAAGCAAATGACGATTTAAGATAACAAAAATATTATTAAATTAAATTTTTTATGTTTTTGACTTGTGTTTAATTATTGTTTTGTTTTGACAGACAGTGAAAATAGGCTCAGGTATTTTTTAAACGTTTAAATAATAGCGAAAAGTTCGCATTTGTAATTTTAAATAAATCATTACTTTTATCTGATATATTATTTGTCATGATCTCAAAAATTCCTATTTATTTCATTATAGGTGGTTTTTTTTATCTACGCTGAATGGTTGTTCGATAATTAACATGTTTCATGTGCGTCCATATAAAAGTTTGTAGATGCTAGACCTGAAGTAATTACACACTAAAAATTAAACACTTTAAAAATTCAAGGTTTAAACTTGTTTAACCTATTACTTTTTATAAAGAACTAGACTTTGGTACTAAATTTATAAAGAAAATAAACACATTAATCTAATTACTCATACTTTATATTGAAAAACAATAATATCTAAATATTCACAGAAAACACACATTATTTGTGTATAAATAGTTTAGTCCTAAGTCATGTCCCACAATTCACCAATATGTAAAATAATTTTCTTGAAAAAAATCTACCGGTCTACATATGACGCTAGGATATATATTTTATTTTGTAAAGCTGGGGAGAGGTGGCGACCCTCTTATCCCCCGAGTGTGGGCGCCATTGCCATGTTTTGAGAGTAGTACCTTCGTCGAGGTCTGAGTAATAACATTATACCAACCCTATTCATCCCCTGATCACATTGGCTAGCCTCAACGTAATTTGAAACGGACTATAGTGGTCTGTATGGGTGGTTCATACGTCTTGATAAAAGAGTTTTTAAAATGTATTGGTTATTGGTGATCCGTGTTAGGTCATAGCTATCACGGTAAGGTCATAGTTTATGCAAGCAGAAGACACTGATGAAGATCGGCCCATAGCGATCGAAACCGTACTGTCTTAGTAAGTTTTAACAAATTTACTAAATGTAAAGTTCGGATAGTCATACACTATTGTTTAAGTGATTAATAGTAAATGTTATGTTAACATTCTCAGGGTGAAACAAGAAGAACCTTGTAGTCGCTTTTAATTTAAAAGTACTTACTTAAACAAGAAATGTTTTTTTAATGATACAATTTCCTCTCTAAAACGCGAGATTTTCATCTGCTAATTACAATCTCAGCTTTAAATCCAAGAGGATAGCTGCGTGTTTAAGTGGGTAGACTACAAAACTAAAGGTTCTGGGTTCGATTCGCAGTAACGCCGGAGTATTTGTGTGCGTTTTCAGGTCCCAGGTCGATTTAGCATGGGAAAATGAGTATCTAACGGAGAGTTGAAGCGTAGTGCTGGCTACATTACCCCATTGTCCAAGTAAGGCAGCTCTACCCAATATCCCATACACCGTGCCTCATGGCATACACGGGAGTCATTATTATTATTAATTTAAGTCCTATTAGTTCTGAGGATAAGCGAGGTGCCGTTTATCTTATGTCGTTCAATATTTCATTGCTGTTGGGTTTTTATGTCCTTGCACACTTACGCATTTTTTTTATACATTGTATTAATAACATTTTGAATTGAAAGTTTATAATGAATAAAAACTCTAGTATCCGACGGGATATAATTTTCATTTCTCAGGATTAACACATTAACAAAAAAGGACCACTTCTCAACACACTAGAACAATATGAAATTTACAAACACACAAAAACAAAATCTAAACATATTAAACGAACAAAACGAAAACCTGCCTTTAAAACCGTCACCGCTTAACCTAACAACAACTCCAAGCGGAAAATTTAGACACTGATGAAGGTCGAAAACATTCTGTCTCAGTGTGTTTTTACAAAATTACAAAATAAGGTTCAGATAGTCATAAACTAATGATTAAGTTTCAACGAAATTATTGGACTACAAAATTCAAGAGATTAATAGAGTATCTTAACGTTATTAATTTCCTATCACTTCTTATCTGTAATCTTATAGGGAGGATGTTTATATTAGCGATATACGTGAAGTTATATAAGCCTTCATACGTGAATCATTATTCCTCTGCTCCAGAAGAAAAAAGATTTATACCCATATTTATTATATCCCTCCCTCATCTGGCACTCAGACGTACTCGCAGGACAAAGCCATTATTATATCCCTCCCTCATCTGGTACTCAGACGTACTCGCAGGACAAAGCCATTATTATATCCCTCCCTCATTTGGCACTCAGACGTACTCGCAGGACAAAGCCATTATTATATCCCTCCCTCATCTGGCACTCAGACGTACTCGCAGGACAAAGCCATTATTATATCCCTCCCTCATCTGGCACTCAGACGTACTCGCAGGACAAAGCCATTATTATATCCCTCCCTCATCTGGTACTCAGACGTACTCGCAGGACAAAGCCATTATTATATCCCTCCCTCGTCTGAAACCCAATGAGATCGTCCTAGAACTCAAAAACACTTGAGTTGTGTTCAGACGCTACCGGTACTCAGACGTACTCGCAGGACAAAGCCATTATTATATCCCTCCCTCATCTGAAACCCAATGAGAACGTCCTAGAACTCAAAAACACTTGAGTTGTGTTCAGACGCTACCGGTACTCAGATGTACTCGCAGGACAAAGCCATTATTATATCCCTCCCTCATCTGAAACCCAATGAGAACGTCCTAGAACTCAAAAACACTTGAGTTGTGTTCAGACGCTACCGGTACTCAGACGTACTCGCAGGACAAAGCCATTATTATATCCCTCCCTCATCTGAAACCCAATGAGAACGTCCTAGAACTCAAAAACACTTGAGTTGTGTTCAGACGCTACCGGTACTCGGACGTACTCGCAGGACAAAGCCATTATTATATCCCTCCCTCATCTGAAACCCAATGAGAACGTCCTAGAACTCAAAAACACTTGAGTTGTGTTCAGACGCTACCGGTACTCAGACGTACTCGCAGGACAAAGCCATTATTATATCCCTCCCTCATCTGAAACCCAATGAGATCGTCCTAGAACTCAAAAACACTTGAGTTGTGTTCAGACGCTACCGGTACTCAGACGTACTCGCAGGACAAAGCCATTATTATTTCCCTTCTTTGTATCATTTATTTCACCAATCCTTCTTCACACGCCTCGGTGTAACGGGTATACATCTTCCTTGATAAAGAGTAGGTCTACATCCGGTGACAACCCTACGCGCTAAGCCACAATCCTACTTCGTATCCCGAACCAGGAGGTGTAGTGGTCTTATCCGTTTGCTAAGCACATGTACTCAACAGTTAAAATCTACTTTGAGGTTAGCAAATGTTTTTACCAGGCTAATATAATGTAATGTAACCCCAATATATTACGATCCTGTGGTATTTGTATGAGTACATAATGAAAACGTTCGAGATATTTAGCATGCATGATAAGCATTGTTGACAAATAGTGTTAATAAAGATTATTATTTCATAAACTATATCTATACCGGATGTATCAGAAGTAGCTCTGGGATTTGCAAGCCCATTTACTCAGTAGATAAGCCTAAACAAAGAATGTTCAAGTTTGTTTTATGCCAGGTATCAAACATGCTTTCGCCGTAAGTTAGTTACAACACGCACACACACACACACACACGTGCGCGCGCGCGAGCACACAAACATACACTCATACACGCACACACACTCACAATCATCTCACACTATTAAAAGATAAGATCGGAAGGAGATGTTGGTTGAAGAATCTAAGTGATTAGTAGGAAAGACATTTGCGGATATTTTTAGGGTGTTTGTTTCCAGAATCAAACTGACCATTATGATCGTCAACCTTTTACAGGAGACGGTGTAATCAACAGACGCAAGTATTTATCATACGCGCTTGAGCGCGCGCGCGCACACACACACACACACACACACACACACACACACACACACACACACACACACACACACACACACACACACACATACACACACACACACACACACACACACACGCAACACACACACACACACACACACTCACAAACGCTCGCACACACGCACGCACACACACACACACAACACACACACACACACACACACACACACACACACACACACACACACACACACATACATACACACACACACATACACACACACACGCAACACACACACACACACACGCAACACACACACACACATACACACTCACAAACGCTCGCACACACGCACGCACACACACACACAACACACACACACACATACACACTCACACACGCTCGCACACACGCACGCACACACACACACACACACACACACACACACACACACACACACACACACACACACACACACACTCACTCACACAAAATCATGTTAAATTAAATACAATCGATTTCTTGGAGCCAACCACAGTACGGGGGTGTAGAACTTTAATAAACTGTCGTAGACATTCAAACGGTACGAAGTCAATTTAAATTGTGTTTTATTGTAGTTTAAAAAATGCCTAACAAAGTTCAGCGTGTAAAGTGAAAGTTTGCGTAGTGGAAAGTAATTGACAATAAGTCAAGGCTGTGATATTCACGATTATAGTCTGCATACAATAGCAGTAAGCCTGCACATAGCCACTTCCTATCCACTATCAGGTGCATTAAGAGACAATGAAATCGCAAAGAACTCGGAATTTAGTGTTTCTTCATCAGTAGTTATGCGTTTAGATTGAAACACATACAATGACAACACTTTCTGTACATTTTGGCTAAAAATTTCACTGTACGAATTTCTTTGGATTTAAATTTAGTAGGCATCTAAATGTAGTATCACAAGCGTCTCTCTCTCTTCCCCCAATATATCTACGCCTTCGCTCTCCTACTATCTCCATCCCTTCATTTCCTTGTTCTATCTCTTCCTATCTGTAATATGTTTCCCTCTTTTCTCTTTTATCCTTCTTCTCTCTTTCTCTCTCTCACACACACACACTCTCTCTCTCATTACCTTGGTTCTTACTCGTAATAGTCCGGTTTGAAGTCTTGAAAGACACTTTCAGGTGTAATATATTTTGGAGTCACTGCGTCCTTTGTCAATCAGAGAGAGAAAGTGAAATAGGTCACAGATGTGTATAAAAATGTAGATATCCAAATGTCATAGACACACAGTTGTATAGTTTAAAAAGTAGGTATATTGTTTGTATAAACTTATAGATATTGTTGATTATAATTTAGATAATTGTGTAAATGCCTTTATGCTTAACCTCTCCTACTGTCCAGTCAAATCATAAAAAACCAATATAAATGTAGATTTTGTGGAAGAGGTAATTTTCTTAACTATAATATCATGCAACGTTTAACGTTATAAAAACATTGTAGGGACGACTTGGTCTAACGTAGACCTGGTTGTCGGTTTTTGTTTAAGGCTCAAGATCTTTAACGTAAAAATTAATGGTGTATGGAAACAGCCCGCCATTGGATATTCAATATACCGACGAGCTATCAGTTTTTCGCAATGCTAAAAGTTGTTTCTATGCCCTAAAAATATTTTTTTCAAAAGAAACTAGAGAAAACAAAATTTTGAACAATTTTATGGAAAGTTCTAAGTCAGGTCAGAAGAGAGAAAGAGTACAGAAAATATAATTATGAATATACGAACATGCAGGAAAAATCATAAACGATCAGGAAATGGAAATGTTTTATGGTTATGTAGTGTAAGCAGTACATGTAGTGATACGTCTGTAATTACATGGAATTGTTGAAGTTTCAGCAAAGCACTTTTTACAGGCTTAACAGAAGAATCTTTACATGCTTATCAAAATTTTCGCCATAGGCATAATAAAATCGTCTCCGACTTAGCAATCTTCAACGGATTAGCAAAAGAAATGTTAAAGGCTTAGAAAAGATATCTTAGAGAGTTATCAAATGAATGTTCATATATTTAAGAAATCGGTCGTTACCAGGTTAGAAAAATAAATTTCACAAATCAAAGGAACTAAATCGTCACAGTCGTAGTAAAGCAATCTTCAACGGATTAGCAAAAGAAATGTTAAAGGCTTAGAAAAGATATCTTAGAAAGTTATCAAATGAATGTTCATATATTTAAGAAATGAGTCGTTACCAGGTTAGAAAAATAAATTTCACAAATCAAAGGAACTAAATCGTCACAGTCGTAGTAAAGCAATCTTCAACGGATTAGCAAAAGAAATGTTAAAGGCTTAGAAAAGATATCTTAGAGAGTTATCAAATGAATGTTCATATATTTAAGAAATCGGTCGTTACCAGGTTAGAAAAATAAATTTCACAAATCAAAGGAACTAAATCGTCACAGTCGTAGTAAAGCAATCTTCAACGGATTAGCAAAAGAAATGTTAAAGGCTTAGAAAAGATATCTTAGAGAGTTATCAAATGAATGTTCATATATTTAAGAAATCAGTCGTTACCAGGTTAGAAAAATAAATTTCACAAATCAAAGGAACTAAATCGTCACAGTCGTAGTAAAGCAATCTTCAACGGATTAGCAAAAGAAATGTTAAAGGCTTAGAAAAGATATCTTAGAGAGTTATCAAATGAATGTTCATATATTTAAGAAATGAGTCGTTACCAGGTTAGAAAAATAAATTTCAAAAATCAAAGGAACTAAATCGTCACAGTCGTAGTAAAGAAATAATCCTTCAACGGATTAGCAAAAGAAATGTTAAAGGCTTAGAAAAGATATCTTAGAGAGTTATCAAATGAATGTTCATATATTTAAGAAATGAGTCGTTACCAGGTTAGAAAAATAAATTTCACAAATCAAAGGAACTAAATCGTCACAGTCGTAATAAAGCAATCTTCAACGGATTAGCAAAAGAAATGTTAAAGGCTTAGAAAAGATATCTTAGAGAGTTATCAAATGAATGTTCATATATTTAAGAAATGAGTCGTTACCAGGTTAGAAAAATAAATTTCACAAATCAAAGGAACTAAATCGTCACAGTCGTAGTAAAGCAATCTTCAACGGATTAGCAAAAGAAATGTTAAAGGCTTAGAAAAGATATCTTAGAGAGTTATCAAATGAATGTTCATATATTTAAGAAATGAGACGTTACCAGGTTAGAAAAGTAAATTTCACAAATCAAAGGAACTAAATCGTCACAGTCGTAGTAAAGCAATCTTCAACGGATTAGCAAAAGAATTGTTAAAGGCTTAGAAAAGATATCTTTGAGAGTTATCAAATGAATGTTCATATATTTAAGAAATGAGACGTTACCAGGTTAGAAAAATAAATTTCACAAGCTTAGCAAGGAATCTTTACAGGTTTAACAGAAGAATCTTCACAGGCTGAAAAAAAACTATCGTCATAGGCGTAACAAAAAAGTCTTCAGACTCCACAAAATGATCTTCACAGGATTAGCAAGGCAATTTTAACAGGTTTAGTATTACAATCTTCTAACATATCTGGAACGAAAAACCCCGAAATATTAGATTTTTAAAGCTAGGTAAAGAATAGAGGAATTGTTGCAAAGACGTTACGAGTAGATAGAAATATTGGAATAACGTTACGAAATATAACGTTAACTACAATTAAAACATAATAATAAATTTAATGTCTAATAACAAAAATTAATCATAATCTATATTTGAATAAAAATGATTTAGCTACAGGCTTTTTCTGAATTTTTCATTTATCACTAGAAGGATCATAAAACTTTGTAATTAATAAGATTAGTTTTTATTCCTGTATTTTGGTATTGGGTAATTGCTAATTGTAGTAATTACTCTCGTCATTGAATTTTATTTTTAATTTAAAAAATGTAAATATTTTTCAATTTTATTAGCAGCAAATATTGTTATAATATGTTGTACCCACGCAACTAAAAGTTATTTTAATGTTATTACGTTTTGGCTTTCTTTGCAGAAACTTAACACGATAAAACGCAATAATAGAATCCGAACAGAAGTGCAAAAACAAAGTAAACATTTTTCTTACGAGCCTGACGTAAGCAGATACGATACAGAACAGCTGTTCATAATGGACAGCTGTGTTGGATTTATCTGGCGTGACTTCAACATTGTTGGCCTTGCTATGTCACCGTACAAGTAGAGTTAAACACGTGTAATTATAACGATTTTCATGTCAATGTCATTGAATTAATTGAAAAAAATTAATTAATGTTGCGTAATAAAAATAAATTACTGGTGTATAGTGAATAAAATATTATAAACACGTTTATTATATCGTTCTATAAAAATCCAACTTTATATATTTTTTTAAATCCCTCATAAAAGCACATAAATAGATAAAAACAAACAATAACAATTATAACAGCTTGATTCGAATTTTTAAAAATTCAGTAATCATTTGTTGTAAAACTTATGTGTTACAATAACTTAAGTATTTATGGTATAGATAACTGTTATTCTTTATAACGTTATAAATGATTTTTTACTCAAGTTTAAAAAACCTTTAGGCACAATCGCTAATAAAAAACACTATGTTTGAGTGAAACGAGTTTAGAGTTTCATATGGCTCCACAAGTGTGTGTGTGTGTGTGTGTGTGTGTGCGCGCGCGCGCGTGTCTCTCTCTCTCTCTGTCTGTCTGTCTGTGTGTGTGCGCGCGCGCGGGTGTGCGTGCGCGCGCGCGTCTCTCTCTCTCTCTCTCTTTGTGTGTGTGTGTGTGTGTGTTTGTGCGCGCGTGCGCGTAGCAGTGTTTAGCATTGACATTTTTTGTAACAAGACTACAACATTGTAAGCATTATAAATAAGCAGAATCGTTGATCTGTATGAAGATTTCCTTGGATTTTCCTGCTTGGGTTCAAATATGACTTAGACGTTATATATCGACGCTCGTCAAATTTTTAACATTAACTATAAAATTATTAAGTGCCTATAACTGGTTATCACCCTCATTGGTAAATTACCACCATTAATCTTGAGTGGCATATCTTGTCAAGTGCCACTGAGGATGATAGCATCGCTTTCGAAACATGTATGACGAGTTGAAACACGTTATGAAACTTGGGTTATTCAAGTGTTTGTTGTAGTAGGCTATTCACACGAGTTTAGATTTAGTTTGTAAAGTAAAAAAAAGTAAGTCAATATTAACAGATTCAACAAATGATTGAACATTTGTTGATTCCACCTTCGCGTGAGCTACTAGTAATCACTTACACTATTAAATGTTTTAACTTGCCTTAGTAGCACTTACTTTGCTTGTTGAGGACGGCCGTTTCGGGAGATGTGTCCCTTTGTCAACTCAGACCGTAACTGATCTCAAGGTTTACATAGGTTAGGGTGGGGGTGGGATATTTTGGTGGTGTGGGTGTATTTTGTGCGTTTTAGGAATTATGATGTCAAAAAGTGCGTGTGAGTTGTAATGTAATTGTGTATTGAGAATGTGTGTAGGGTGTAGTTGAAGTGTCTATATATTTCGTATTGTTCGGTTGCGTAGCGTTGGTTATATCTGTGTTGTTTATGAAGAATTTGTAGGTTAGATGTTATGTCTATGTAGTCATGTTTTGTGGAGTTGAGATGATCGTCGAAGTTTGATTGGTAGTTATTGTTTTTTAGTGCTTTTATATGTTCTTGGTAACGTGTGTAGAATAATAAACATGCATAAAAAATAAACATAATAACCCAAATACAAACACACAAGATGACAATCCCATAAAATACTTATCAATACCATACAGATCAACCAAAACCCACAATCTAACCAACACATTACGAAAATACAACTACAAATTAACTTACTCCACACACAACACTCTCAACAAACAATTTAAACCAAACGACATTTACAACACCACTGGAGTTTACAAACTAACTTGCAGTTCATGCCCCAGTTTTTACATAGGCCAGACAGGGAGGTCATTCTACACACGTTACCAAGAACATATAAAAGCACTAAAACACAATAACTACCAATCAAACTTCACCGATCATCTCAACTCCACAAAACTACATAGACATAACATCTAACCTACAAATTCTTCATAAACAACACAGAAATAACCAACGCTACACAACCGAACAATACGAAATATATAGGCACTTCAAACTACACCCTACACACATACTCAATACACAATTACATTACAACTCACACGCACTTTTTGACATCATAACTCCTAATACACACAAAATACACCCACACCACCAAAATATCCCACCCCCACCCTAACCTATGTAAACCTTGAGATCAGTTACGGTCTGAATTGACAAAGGGACAAATCTCCCGAAACGGCCGTCCTCAACAAGCAAAGTAAGTGCTACTATAGGCAAGTTTAAAACATACTAAAAGTGTAAGAAATTATTGAAATTAAAATTTAACAAACTACCTTTAATTGCCATAAGAAGTCATGTCTGTTCAACGTATTTAGTGTTTATTCCTGACAGAGTACTAAGTGGTTCATTCTATTTACCTTTTTAATTGTTTATTCAAGTTCTGCCTCGTTTTCGTTCTTAAGCTTTCAGCGTTCAACGGAGATTACGATTATATTTTCAAATATATTTGAGTTATTTTAAATAAGTGAATTGTTTTTTTCCAAAACTAAAGTTTTTTTCATTTATCTTAATTTGAGAGACAAGAATTTGGCGTTAATGTGGCAAATTCTAATTACATTCTACCGCTAATACCTCTGCCTCTGGTAGGAAAACGGGTAACGAAGGAATGCGTGACATCTCTAGCCAACAAAAATCATCTTTTTGTCATAACAACTGATGCTAGCAACAAAGGAGTGTTTTTTTGTGAGAATAAACTAAATACAGTAGAAATGCAGGAGAAAATTTAATTTTTACATAACGTCTGGACACGCATTCTGAAATTTATATCAGTCGGAAGGGAGCATAAGAGTATGAGAGCTTGTTTCATAAAATATTTGTTAGGAATCTTGCATAAAAACATGTTTTATTCAAGGGTAACGGATGGCGACAAGCAAGAAGCTGTACATTTTCCAGTCAGCCTTGTTTTTTTCAGGTGGGAGAATAATATCGTTATGTTTCTGGATATTTACATTCACTTTTCGATTGTTTTCCAGCGTTTATTTCGAACTATGAGTGCATCTGAAGAATTGAGTTTATGAGAAACAGTTTCCTGAAGAAACTAAGGACAGTGTTTTGTGACGTTAAAACAGTGCCCTCAGATAGTGAATAAAAAATGCAAATTAAATGGGTTTATTTAATTAAACTACTTACGAATGCAGTGGGAACAAACGGCTGCAGACAGGAACAAATCTGCCTTGTACATGAAAACAAAATGTTATTGTACTAACTGTTCATCTGTTTCTAATTTAATATTATTATTTTCAACCGGCCAACACACTACCGGCTATTCTTGTACCTTAAATAGCAGGTAATTTTTTTATGAACAAGTCATTTTTAACAGAAAAAAAATTAGTAGCCTACTTAAATATTATGTCAACAGTTTAAATATTCCTTAACCCCGTTTGAATCAGGTTTGCTTCAGATAAGCGAAAATACTTATAGGATGTTAAAATTACCCCTTACTCCTAGAACAAAAGATCATTATATAATCCTCTCTTTAGTGTTGCTTAATATCATCTTTTCCTCCTCCTACTTCTTGCATTCGGTGGAATGAGAAAGCCTCTTTATAACTTTTATAGAGAGTAGGTGGGATTAGCGACTCTGCTCCGGGGATCTCATAACCCCCCCCCCCCCTACCCATGACTAGGAAATCATTATGTTTTTTCCTTAGCCCTGTCTAAGTCCATCTACTTTCGTTATCCTACTACAGGTGGCAGTGTGTTGTGAAAAGGTGTAGAAGAGTAAGGAAGATGGTGAAGAGAGAAGAATGAACAAGGAGTATCTGTCTTACTTCCTTGTCAAAAAACACAAAGATAGGTCCGTCATGTGGGAGTATTTCTAGTCTAGCATATGAAAACTACCCCCACAAATCCAACCTCAAACTCGCGACTCCCGCCCGGGTGACTAGCGTTAGGCTTGAGAGGGGGTGGGCTTGGTACGGCACGTGATAGCAGTATGCTAAAATCTTACGACCTTGTTGTAAGGCCTAAACGGGTCACCGCACCTAGGGAACTCTAACGAGCACAACGATTCGGCTGCTTTTCCAGAACTACTCGGAATCAGTAGAACCTTCCACACGGCCAGGTCTCCTTACTTCAATACCCAGTCTGATTAGTTTGGTCCAGGTAGTGCAATCGGACCTTTATCCACTCTCGGTTGACCTTACCTACGGACCTTACTCTCAGACTCGGGAGCTTACCCTACAGTGAAACCTTGTTATAACCGGACTGGGCTTTGAAGATAGACCGCAGCCACGTAAATAGTTGGCGCACAGACCGCAGTTCGGTCCAGATAGTGCAATCGGACCTTTATCCACTCTCAGTTGACCTTACCTACGGGCCTTACTCTCAGACTCGGGAGCTTATTCTACAGTGAAATCTTGTTATAACCGGACTGGGCTTTGAAGATAGATCACAGCCACGTAAATAGTCAGTTAATTTTAAAAAAATATAATTTATGATTATTTTAAAGTTTTGTTTGCAATTTAACCACTCTAAATATGGCTTTTTGCTTTATAATGTTCTTTCATGAAAAATTGACAACCCGCAGCCCAAATTTGGTCGTCATAATGAGGTTCTAACATACTTACAAGTATGTTACTGTATGTAACTAGAGACGTCTCTTTATTACCTTCATAGAGAGAAGGTTATTTCAAGAAAGGTTGTTTTGAAAATAAAAATGATGTTTCTTCTGCGTTTGCTTATCAGATAGTTTCCGTGCTACGGTATCGCGTAGACGTCTTAGCAGAAGCACATCTGTATGCGTGGTGTCTGTTGTTTAATATAGCGTAGTGCATTTCCAAGGCGGTCGTTCCTTCACCGTGACTATTTTCCCCTTCTTATACTGTCTCGCTCAATGCTTCATCTTTATTATCGCCATCACTACCTTCAACAGTTTTTTTTTACCTTTTCAATAATCGTGATATCTTCTATCTCAAATTGTTCACATAGAAATTTTCACAGTCTGGAAGTTTCTTGATAAGAAATGTGAAATTAGGTTCTTCTTGTGGATCTGTAGCACTAACAGTTCCGTCATGACTCAGGATTTTATTCCACGACTTAATTGATGTTTATTCTTTTGTTTTGTTCCATGATTCGGCTATCCAGTACACAACTCCCTTAACTGTATTTTTTTTTTAAACCTACAATGATTTTTTCCCCTTCAGTCGCTTCCAAAAGAGATTGTAAAAGCTAATGTTTGTATTTTTTTTCATACATTCCAGAACATCCTGTCCATCGGCTGGAAGATACAGGCCTAAAGCACGGATATCATCAGAGCACAGTTGATCTTCATCGGGATGCGACGGTGCTTTATCTAACAGTAAAATAGTCTACCGAGGAAAATCCTTTGCTTTTAAAATCTTTTCAGTATCGGACACAAACTCATTAAAAAGCCACTCCTTGAATAGTTCTCTATCCATTCTATCAGCACTTCAGTTCTAAAATGAAACCGGCAATGCTGAGCTGGAAATGTTTTTAAACGCCGGAGGGTTAGCTGATTAATCCCTCGGCTTAGCCGACTCGAATTTAACGGAAGCTCCACAAATCGAGACTCGGAATCCCGAGAGTCTACTGTAATTGTTTTGAGGTTTGCACAAATCTATATAAGTGTAAATATTTCTATTTACATATTTGAATGATAGGGCAAAACGATGTACAAAATAATAATGTATTAATTTACGTTGGAAAAACATATTAATAAGTCATGACCTTGAACAGTTCGTAACATATTTGCTGTGAAACATTCGTATTAGCCTTCCCTACGGAAATCACAGTTTCCGTGATGGGACACAGATAGTGTACCAAACATGACAGTGCATTTTCACGTGAATATGCGACAAGTAAATTGTTACGCCATGCGGGCAGTTAGCCTTCTGATTGTCGAGAAAACAAGTTAAATCACCATTAATTTGTTAAAACGTTGAATTGTTTATCATTTTTATTTCCTACACGAAAGCAAATTATATAAATTGTGATTGAATTTCAGTACATCTTTTGAAACATTTTATTTTAGGCTTGTAAAATTTTTCACATCTGGTTTTAATCTTCCTTTGGTGAGTTGAATGAGTATTAAGTGGAACAGTAAAAAATGGGTTTGAATCGTTACATATTTTAAGAAAATGTATTCTTTGACAATTCCACGGAGATGGTTACATTTAATTTTTAAAAAAATTTAATATAGCTTTCGGTTTCTTATGAAATATAAATTCAGGGAGATTTACAACATCTAGATGGATTCATTTGTGCTGACTAGAACTAATTCCAGATAATTCTTTTAGTGCACCGCGTCAGAGCTTCCAACCTTCAGCTATTTTTGTTCAGGTAAGCGCGGTTGATTAGTGCTCCTATCGCGAGGGTAGGAAGTTTTTTCTATGCATAACTCACGAAATTTAGTAAGAAGCGCAGGAGGAGAATTCGCCGACTAGTGGAAATGAAAAGCCAGGCATCTGTCTATCCTTCTCTCGCATCCAGAGGTAAACAAGGCACAGTGGTTTTGGCGGTCCGGTACGTATAACAGCTAGGTTCGACCCACACTGAGACAGCTTCTCCATACAGTAGACCAAGACTCTTGCTATGTCTCGCGACTTATATCAAGATAAAAAGCTCTTTCCTTGACTTATCGGCACAGTGAAATAAAAGCGACAGGTAAAGAAACGTGCCAGGAAAATTCTCGAGAAAAATGTAGGTTAGGGAAATGTAGGCTGGGTTATAGGATTTATAAAGCCGGCTACCAGTTAGTCAGAAAATGATAAGGCGTAATGATTAGGCTAAAACTGTAGGTGGTTTGCTTCCAAGGTTAACAGCTACAGCTACGGTAATATCCATTATTGTCTAGAACAGTTGATTAGTGTCAAGCACTTGTGTAGTCAAAGTGTGACGTCAACACCTAGTGTATATGATAATTCGTCAGAGTTTCGTAGCACTGGTTGTCACTGTTGTCTTTCTCTGGATTGCCTCATACTACGCTGGTTTTGAAAGCTCCCTGGGAATGACTTTGGACATCTCTAATTGATCGAGGGATTACCTCGGAAATTTTGATGTAGTATGGTTGTTGACAGGTTGTAGGAGGGGAGTATTATTCAGTCAATCAATCAGAGAAGGAGGTGGGCATCCTTTGGGTTTTTAACGTTTGTCTTAACGTTGGCTGTAGGGACAGTTGTTTGGTTGAAATAGAGAAAAATTTCAAAGTTGGACAAACAGGTCGCGGCTTTAAACAAAGAGTCGAGGAATACAAACAGAACACCAACTACACATTCTACAGTCACATAAAAGAAACAGGACACAAATACACAGACATTTACCATAACCTAGAAATCTTACACATCAACAAAAAAGGACCACATCTCAACACACTAGAACAATATGAAATTTACAGATACACAAAAATACAAAGTACAAACATATTAAACGAACAAACACAATACAAGTCACACATACTCTTTGATACTATCGAAAACCTGCCTTTAAATCGTTACCGCATAACCCAATATCTCCAAGCAGAAGACACTGATGAAGATCGCCACATTAGGTTCTGTCTCAGTAGGTTTTTACAAATTTACAAAACTTAAAGTTCGTATAGTCATAAACTAATGTTTAAGTGAAGATTCACCGAACCTAATGGACAACAAAATTCAAGAGAAAAATTGTTTTATGCTGGGAATGGTATTTTCTTTAAAATACCACGGGGGGTGGACTGACACTCCTGTCGTATTTTTCAATGTATCAAGATGGTTGATTTGAAAAAAAATACTAAAGTGAATTTATGAAATTGGATTTATGAACTTTAAGTGGCTAAAAAACTAACAACGTAGGTTTAGATACAAATTGGCTTATTTTGAAATATCTAAAAAAGTAGTCTAGACTATTATGGAGTGATGCAAAGTTAGAAGAAAAAAAATGTTGGCGAGGTAGGATGTGTTGAGAGGCAGACTTTACAACGAGGTCGTAAAATGGAAGTACAGTAGACGAAGTAGTGAATGGAATGGAAATATTAATTCCTCTTTGACCTAGAGACTCTCGTTTCCCCAAAATCATTATTGCTGTAAATTCATATTCCTTAACCCTAGATTTGTTTAGGAAATCATAATGACCGTATCAAAAGAAGTAAATTGTTTAGGTTTTATATTCACGCGCGTCTATAGTTTGGTTCATGAAATCGTGTCTTCCACTGTGTTTCTACGGCTATGTTCATATTAGTCCTAGAAAGAACGTTTTCGCAGTTATCAGGGATAACTCTTTATAATTACTACAACTATAATCGTAGCTACCACAACTATAATCGTAGCTACCACAACTATAATCGTAGCTACCACAACTATAATCGTAGCTACTACAACTATAATCGTAGCTACCACAACTATAATCGTAGCTACCACAACTATAATCGTAGCTACCACAACTATAATCGTAGCTACCACAAATATAATCTTAGCTACCACAACTATAATCGTAGCTACCACAACTATAATCGTAGCTACCACAACTATAATCGTAGCTACCACAACTATAATCTTAGCTACCATAACTATAATCGTAAGCATTCTTTTAAATTAGTGTTCAGTAAAGCGAGCGAAAACAGCCTGTACGATTCTGGTACTGCTGAGCATGATAAAAACAAGCGTTTGAAGCAAACAACACCAGATTAATTAAAATTAGAGTACCTATCTTTCTCTTTCTCTCTTCTTCTATTTGTCACATTTTTCGTTGTCTCTGAGTCAGTCTCTGTCTCTCACTCTCTCTCTTTGCGTGTGTCTGTTTGGTTCTCTCTCTCTCTCTTTCCCTTTCTCTTTCTCACTCTCTGATTGTCTGTTTCTCTCTCTTCCTCTCTCTCTCGCTCTCTCTGTCTCTGACTGTGTCCCTACCTTCTGTATCTTTCTCTTTGTCTCTGTATGTCTGTCTCTCTCTTTGTTGGTCTCGGTCTGTTTCTCTTTGTCTCTGTCTGTCTCGCTCTTTTTTGTTTTCTGTCTCTTTGTGTTTGATTTTGTCTCTGTTTGCCTGCCTTTTTTTGTCTTTTGCCTTTTTCTGTCTTTGTGTTTGTCTCTCTTGGTTTCTCTCTTTATCTATATGTCTGTCTGTCTGTTTTGTTTCTGACATGCCTCTATTTATCTCTTTCGATGAGCGTTCAGAGAGGATAAGGCGTGAGTTGATATTGCGCTTTTTCTTAAAAGTGGCTAACTAATATATCATCAGTAGCTTTTTATAATTCCAACGGAAGAAATACCTTAAAACCTAGATTCCGGGACTTGAATATTCATACATCAAACACTTTATGACCATCGTTAATTGTAAACCCCATTTTTTAATGAACGTTATTATATCTCGAATTACAGGAAATACGTACTTGTACTTCAGCAAATCCAAAAGTAATATTTCGGAACTGAGAGTAAATAAGAGTTACTCCGTATTTTTACAACGTACCAAGTCTAAAGCTGTACACTCGCTCGAAAAACCGTTAAGTACACGGTGCGATAAAGATTTAAAGACGATAGAGTGTTAATCGTAGGTGTACACTTGTAAATACAGTTAAAAACAGTATAATATTGTTTGTATAGGTAATAAAATTGATAAATCTCTTTGTTTCTCTCTCTCCCTCTCTATCTATCTGTCACTCTCGCACTGCCTCTCTCTCTCTCTCTCTCTCTCTCTCTCTCATCCTCCCTGACGCTAATATCCACACTCCCTTATGTTAATACACACATCTTAAACTTGATAACAGCATATATTCTTGGTTGAGAGCAAGCACTAGTGACGTCAATATAAAATTAATTAGCCGAATTCCGTTCATTACCATAGTATCTGTGTGCACAATCTTTCTAAACGTAGGTTTGCATCTGTGTAAAGTCCAATTAACTTGACTAAATTTATTTCTCATGTTAGGGTTTAGTAAGAATTGATAATATAAGAGATTGAAAAAGAAATAACCTTTTTAAATTTAAACGAAGGTATTGACAACAGGTTACAAAGCTATATATATATATATATATATATATATATATATATATATATATATGTATGTATGTATGTACTGTATATCAAGAATAAACTTTAATACGCCTTATTCAAACAAGGCAAACAAAAATTAATTGTGTCACATTTACTTATGTGCGTTGGGGGTGATTGTTGAAACCACTACAAAAACAATTATTTCATTTATTCCAAAACACTGTAATTATACTAAAAGACTTCACAACACACACACACACACACACACACACACACACACACACTCAGATATATATATATATATATATATGATTTTGATTTCGTACTATTACTTTTGCATTACAAAACTACGCCAACCTATTTGATCTATTGATAACTCATTCAACTATATTAACAGACGACAAATTTTAACACAATTACGATAACCGATTTTAGTGAAATGTTCATGACTTAGTAGTCCATAGTTTATTTATTTCATTGACTTAAATGTAAATAATTTTATTAGGTCTATTTCTGAGATTTCTTCCGTACCTATATTTAATTTTTTTTCATCTTTCAACTCACCCACTTGTTTACATTATTTTGTAAGATACTTTTTTATTTTTTTCAACTCTTTAATTGATTGTCTTAAGATGTAAAAAACAACATCCAACCTTCCTAGCTAACCTAAAAGCTTTATATTTTAAAACAGAAGAAGAAAACATAAGGAGACGTTATTACACTAGCAAGAGTATGTTAGGTTAGAATATTGCATCTTTCGTGCGTTATTAACGTTAATAGTGTTTGTAATGATCACTTGAAGGCACTGTCGGTAAAATAGAAGAGAAGATAATGAGTTTGTATAGTTTTCATGTGCGCTAGTGTTTGGTATGGCTCTCCTGATATATATATATATATATATATATATATATATATATATATATATATATATAATATATACATTTTTATTCGTCCAATCACATTCAAATAGATTTTTAAACCTATAGTGGATGACAATTGATGTAAATACAGTTTTTTCAAATATTTATTCAATAATTAAATTATAAAAATTAAGGGCCTGGATAAAATCGAACTGAGTATCTTCATGTACGACATCTAGCGCTTTGGGACTTTTACATAGCTAGAAATGTACTAAAAAATGTAACCTATATGAATTTTTCTTCCCCCCCCCCCTCGGTTTGTCGTCAAAACGTCCATTGTACAAGCCGTAATTGTTGCCATAGTTACCACACAATATCATAAATAATGCTCTAGCATTAAAATGATTGAAAAGGATAATATAAAATAAACAAACTGGATGAACGGTATCGAACCATGATTCACAAACGGACATGGCGAAGGGAAAGCAAAAAGAAACTACAACATAATGCAATGCAAGCAAAGAAAAAAAGAAAGCATATAAATAGTAACAAACAATAATAATAGTCTAACACCATACATAAAAATGTACATTGCAGGAAATTAGCTTTCTATTTTACCACTTAATATTGTTATTCTGACATATGTATATACCTATTTATATTACTTGTAATTATAAAATAAAAAGAAACTAAAATAATGTTTTTTTATTGTTAATATAAGTAGGTATGGAATTTTAAATTTGTGAACTTCATCGCTAATAAATTTTTGTACAGGGTTCTTTAGGATAGTATCCATCAGCAATTAATTGTTTTTTCAACATATGACTAAACTTTGGGTTTAATCAGTACCTGCTAGAGAGTAATGTTTTCATGTTGAATAGTATCAATTCATAATTCGCTAATACTCTTCCAGATTTTATTATTCAAGATTTGGGTTTTTTGAAGTGGCAAGTACGTAATTTAATGTATGATTTTTGGTCATATGGATGAGCATATGTATGATGGGTTATAATAGAAATCCAACAAGTGAATACCATTTAACGAGTTGTTGAAAGGAATTTTCGTTTTCAATATCGCAATTACCAATTAATAAGACTTAAACTATTATCTTTTCATTAGTAAAAATAAACTTCAATAAAATGTTGAATAAAAAAGTTAGGATTTCTCGATATTTTCGTAAAAACCATACGGCACGCCTGAGTTATTAAGTGTTTAGGCCAACTAGATGTTTACTCCGAGTCGTCACTTATGACGTCAGGAACAGAGCGCTCTTTCCTCGATCTCTAGTAGATACTGGTGAAATACTATTCGCTACTATGCGTTACCTTTAGTTTTATTTTTTCCTAACTTATTAACTTAACAGTAAAGGGACATAGTTCACCGAGATAGGTTCGGGTTACAATGATTTCAACTTATGAGATTTTTAAAATTAAGAGAAATGACGGTTGATATGTCAGTCAACATTTATTGAAATTAAAGAGTGGCGTTTCGACAAATGATTGCTGCCTTCTTCTGGTCTGACAGATTTTATTACTTATCAGATAGAAATTGTCTATTTTCAAAGCAAGTAATTTTATCCTATATTCAAAGAGCAGACACGTTTATTGCCTATGAAAAATAGGTATCATTATAATTCTGTAATGAATGGAATTATAAAATTAGTTTATTAAAATGTAATCATGCCTATTCATTAAACCAATATCGCTAATAACTCGTACTGATAAAAGATTTGGTTATTCAATAGGCATAATTGCTTTGCAATAAACTAACATTAGTATAGGCTATTTATTATATAATGGTTTTGGTACAATTAATATAAAAACCAATAGGCTTATCGTCCTCATCATAATATAGCGCTTCAGCTATAGAATAGAAAAAGTAATATAAACAAGTCAGTTCCTACTTAAGTCGTAAAAAAAAATTATTTTATTTAATTTTTATTAAATAACTACAATTAATATAAATAAGTAGCATAACCTATGCATTAAAACAGCTATTCTACCACATATCCTATAACAAAAAAATCATCTGTTTCATAAAATAATATTTTAAGCCAAGTGAGACAAAATAACTATATTGCACACCTTGCCCCTTTTGTGAAACGTTTTTCTTCCGTATGAAACTAAAATGAGTGGATAAATAAAAAGTATTTTATTAACGATAGAAAATTTGAAGAATATATACATATATCTGATCCATATACAACTGCTTTTTTCAATTCCTTTTATTAACTCAGGCTCTCATTCTCTTTATATGTATATGTATATATATATATATATATATATATATATATATATATATATATATATATATATATATATGAAGTTAATATTAACTTCAGTCAGTGCAACGGAAAAACAATGGATAACGTAAAATATCAAGAATATATATATATATATATATATATATATATATATATATATATATATACACACACACACACAAGTTCAATTGACGTTAATACAGTTTTTTCAAATATTTATTCATTAATTTAAATTTTAAAAAACCTAATTCACCGGTCGAATTCGAACTGAGGAACTACATGTTTGAAATACAGCACTTTGGCACTGAGCCAATTGTGCCTTAGCTAGAGTACTTGAAGTCAAGTGCTTAAAGATGTAAATGAAATTATAAGAGAAAGGTTTGTTGCAAAAGTGAAGCATTACTAGAGGTGGAGAGAATGAGAAATTATAGGCACCATCAACTTCATAAATTAGAAACGAATAGAGCGAATAAATAGTAACAAACAAAAGTAATAAATAGTCCAACACATATAGTCTATAAAGAGGAAAATGGAATTGCACGAAATTCGCTTTCCATTTCACACTCACCATTATGTTTCTGTGATATGTATAGACCTATACATATTTATGTTGATTGTAATTATAAAATAAAAAGTAACTCAAATAAAATTTTTCTTATTCGACCTCAGTGGGAATTGACTTTAAACAAATTTCTGTATCACTTGTTTCTTAATATTAATACTCATGAGTGTATACGACAAACAAGACGTTTTTAAACCTGTCGTTCATATTACGGCCGACCGACGAAGTCCACAATCGGGCAACTCTCGCTTGGTATCTGTCCTTCCAAAACTGCAGTCAAGTTTACACGCCGAGCCGACCGGCTGGTTTCAAGGGCAGTCAGCTGTTACACGCACAACACAGACACAGGGTGACGAACCGCGAGTAGTTTTTACCTTGAAATTCAAACTACTCTGTCTCTAACGTTTCACTGTTTATGGCCATTTAAAAGGCACTTTGCTGTTGTAAATTCTACATCCAGATTTTACTCGGAGAGTCAAATAACAGAAATTCATTTGACGTACAAGTTACTGCGACTGTGATAATGCAGTCTGTTTAAAAACGTATTTTAATGCATACGATATTTTATTTATTATTACTTAATTAGCTAATTATTAAAATATTACGTAATAAGTTTTGTTTTAAATATCACCGATAGGGTTCTTAAGCCGCCTTTTGCTTCATCTCTCGCACCAAAACCTTTCTTACACCTTCGTAATAAATAGCTCCACATTTATCGTATTTGTAGTTGATTCATCACTGGTTGAGAAAAGGAAATTATGATGAGGGGAATCATATAAGAAACGTGAATGAAGGCGGTTTGAACAGATTTCGATTGGTATGAAGTCTGGGCGTGTTTGAGTGGTGAATCACTTAACTAAATCTTGACGAGTCAGGAACACTATAATTCGTTCTCATTCTGGTTCGTTTAATGTGAAACCGATCTAATCTTACTCACTGTGGTAGGGGGCTTTACTCCAGAGAGCTTTGGCCATTCAAAAATTGATACATTTTTTATGAATTTGTATGAATATATTTTCAACACTGGGAAAGCTAAACACCTGACAATGTTTACCCAATATACCCAGAGTACACGCTTGCTATCGCAACAGTAGCACCATTCCAACGAGACCCGATCATGCTTGTATTAGCATAGCGAAATTTAACGGGCACTAATTTATACTGCGGAGTAAACGGGTCGGAATTACCATAATGGCTTCGCATGTTGATTCAGTCAAGTCGAGGCTGTTTCCTTGAAGATGTATGTAATCAAACTTCTGCCAAACTGATAAGTTCTCTAATGAAGTTAGTTATCGGCTAGCCATGTGCCATCGATTTTAATATTATATACTTTTCCAGGTTGTATAGGCCTATATATATATATATATATATATATATATATATATATATATATATATATATATATATTAGCTTTGGATATAAATTAATAAATATTCTTGTATTTGAATAACCTATGTTGTTTTAAATTATTAAACAAGAAAACGTATTTTATATTTATATAATATATATATATATATATATATATATATATATATATATATATATATATATATATATATATATATATATGCTGATACGTATTCAATGTTGAGAGCGAGACTTCAACTGTTGTTGGGTTCACCTCGTCATTGCTACATGAGATTCTAGCGAAACGTCGGAACTGCGATTTTGTGCACTTCAGAATGAACGGAGGACTCCACATAATTACTATTCATTACATATATATATATATATATATATATATATATATATATATATATATATATATATATATATATATATACTCTAGATTGTATAACCTGGAAATACAGGAACACTGGAAAAATAATACCATTTTATGACGCCCCAAAAATTAACAATTTTGTAAAAGATACCTTTAATTTCACTTTATTACACACATGAGACGTCGAAAATTAAGCGTTTTTATAAAAGAAATTACGACGCTGTGCTACATTGCAATAAAGCCCCTAAGTATCAAGATAGTATACATTTGGCTTTAAAAAAATATTAATTTACTAAGCACGAGGTAAACTGTTCATGCGTTAATTTAATACTGCCTCATTGTTTCGTACGGCAATGCATAAACGTAGGATCTATACCAAAATGGCGGCTACTCACTTGTAAACAAGCTAGCTTATGTTAGCAAACTTACTAATTCCATCTTAATTTTTGCTTCTTGGTTTTTGAAAATTTTTTTGTCTAATTTTGTGTCCAAAATTCAGAACGCGATCCGGATAATTAGCGACTAGGATATTCGGATGATTGGATTTCTGCTTTATTAAGTTAGGTATTAGAATTTGTGCTCCTAATTTAAAAAAAAAAATGTGATTTCAAATAATAACTTTATAATTTCAAATAAATATGTTTTAGTAAAAAACTTTCCTTATCGCTCTGAAGTTTTGTGCAGTTTAACTTATACGTTGATTTAATTTCAACGTTATCAATAAATTAACCAACAACGTGCTGAAGTTATAACAAGAACTATGTAAGTTTTACTATACAAGTCGTTTATTAGTGTAATAATAAAGTCTGTATTTATTAAAAGTAAATATAGCTAAACCGAGTATTTAAAGCAGAAACTTCAATCTAACCTGGGATTACATAAAAAAGTAAGAATTGTGTTTACTGGACCGGCATAATCCAAAACATTGCTAATATATCCAGTGTTTGTATGAAACGTGTCTGTCGGATTGATGTCAAATGTGCTGCAATAAAATGGTGTAATATAACACAACAGCTGTCTCTGCGGAAGACAAGTTCGCAATAAAAGGTATCGAGTAAGCGATTTGTTCTCGGTTGCAGTTTTTCCTTTCTTTCATAAAGAGAAGTTTCATTGGTTTATTTGTTTGTTTACGCTACGCTGGAACGCTTCTACTAAAATATTGTTTTAACTTTATATTGCGTAAGATTTAAGGAAAATTATGACAGTATTGTTTTGATGTTTTATTTTAGCAGGTGTTAATTTTAAGCAGATAAAACTCGTCATTTTAAAGTTTTACTCAAGGTTTGTTATTTTCTTAGCTCCCTAACTGCCCTTCTATTATTTTTTTCTGAAGATCGCTTGTGTTCTAAACCAAAGATTACTTATGCAAACTTTTATAATGAACGGGTTTGGTTTGTGAAAATCGCTCAAGAAATATTATCCAATGAAGATATGTCTTTATTTCATGGCGATTAATTTCTCTTTCTTCCATCCAGCGAGAAGAGATAACAGGACAATCCGTCCGGCGAGAGTTCAGAGTTTAGCTGTTCTTATATAGCGCCAGGATGATTCACAGGTATGTTGTATTGTAGAGAGACTATATAATGCGAGACAGTGACTGATTGGTGAGGATTTCTGTGAATCTTCCGGGCTGAGTCAATACACTCATCACGTGACCAACCTTTATTAGCTACTGCCCTTGAATTTTCACAAAGACGTATATATACCTGTAGATTAATTTCTCTTACTTCCATCCGGCGAGAAGAGACAAAACAGAGTACTCCTCTCTGTCCGCTGAGTATTTAGAGATAAGATGTGTCTCGTGCTGCCTTGATGTAGCGCTAGGCTGGTTCACAGGTACTTGCAGAAAGTATGAGAAAAGGTGACTGGCTGGTGACACTACCTGTGTATCTACCGAACTTCAGGGACTGTCCAAATATACTCCTGACTTGACTAACGCTTGTTGGTTTCTACTGTTAGGCAGGCGTAAAAGTATATGACGATGAATTTATTTTTCGTCGATTTGGTTTCCTCTTGTTTTCTTCCATCTGTGTTTGGCGAGAGTTTAGAGTGTAGCTCCACCTCCAGCTGCCACGATGTAGTAGCAGACTGGTTCACAGGTACTTTGTAATAAATAACAATGACAACACTGAGAGAAAGTGACTGGTCACGCTTTTCTGTGAATCTGCCGTGCAGTAAACTCACTCATTACGTGTTATCTATTACACTTGGGGTGGCTGTTAGGCGGGAAAGACTCTGAACACTCGTCGAACAGGGTAAAGAGCTTCTTGATTAATAACGATACAGCAACATCTAGGCTTAGTACAGATGAATTGTGTCTTTAAAAAATTGTAAAGGTAGAAAATGAACTTTCTTTCCAACTGTATTCTATCGTAATCGTTAAAAATTGTAAACAACACAAGTAACAGTTAATCTATTGACTTGCGATAGCATAATCCTGACTTTACGCTAAATAGCGGCCGATAACAAATTTATTTACCATAGTTCGTAATAAAACCACATTCATTTGAAGCGCTATAGTCACTGATTCTTAGTTCATAGCCTCTACTTAAACATGAAAGTTGGAAACAGAAACATGTTATAGGGTGAGGATGGCGAGAATTTTATTTATAGAGCGCCTATTGTGCACAGGAAGACAAGTTCCATTATAGATAATCGTGACCACTATTTACTTTCCTCTGGTTTTCCTTAAAAGACAAGATTATTTTGCTTATGATGTGTTTGTTTATGCGTCGTCAAACCGTTGCAACCGGAAACTCTTTTCTCGGGCCACGTTTATGGCAGGAGATTCATCACAACAGACAGAAGCAAAGTGTCCTGGAATGACGGTTTGTTATTGATGTATAGACGCGACAGTTTTGAAAGGGTTTTATCGTTTCCAATATAACTGGAACGTTCTGAAACAAACCCGTCCTAAGAGTTCTGTGATAATTTTGTTGATAACTTCAGGGACAGTGGAAAGTGGTGTATGTTAGTGGTTACTTGTTTTTTAGATACTTTAAACGTTATGGGTGTAAGTAATTATACTCTCATAAAGTTAATAATTTAAAAGTTTGGGACTAAGTGCTAAAATTACTTGCTATATGTTCTTTAAAAAACATTAATTTTGATAAAAGGCTTTGTACGTGGTAGGGTTTACCTCATTATTGGTTTTACATTTATTTTTAAGCACTCGTAAAGCAGTTTATTTCTATAAATAAATTAGTAAATACCATATTTCGCAAATAGTTTTAAAAAATTAGAAAGGTATTTGGAAGTCGGCTGGAACGCTCTTTTTGTGTTCATTTCTCACACAGAAAGTAAAGACTTAGAATTAATGAGACGCAGCGACAAACTCCACTAAGTAATATAACTGTTAATTCCAGTTACCGTGGATACCAATAGTCCCTTACGCAACATAGCCGGCAAAATACCTGTCTAATTTTAATTATACTAAAGTAGCCTAAATCAGAGAGCCTATTACGGGGATATGAAAATAATTCGGAAACTATTTTAGTGTGAACTAATGTCAATTTGATAATTTTCAAGTAAGGACCGAGTTGAACAAATACAAATAAGAGGAGCAAAAAGTCACATTGACACGTGAAACGTCAGGATCCTCTTCTATATTCCACACGTTTCAGGAAAAATTATGTATTTATATTTATACCGCAAATGAAACATAATGTTTTCACACGCTTTATATGCTATAATAAATTGTCTGGAAAACGGGTAATTGTACTAGAGGTAAGACTCCATTTCACATGATACATAATTTGTCCCTACCCACCTAATTCCATCTACCCTTTTATACTTCTTCCATTGATTGATCTGTAACGGTTATCCGCAGGAAAGTACCTGTATGTCTATTACATCCCTGCACACTTGATACCCCCTGTGTATACAAAAAGGTTTCATGCGCCTACATAAATCTCCCATTTTCACTTTCCCCTCCTGTCCTTTGACGCGATAAAAGTTATACTGGTTGAGCGTCAGATATTGGCTTCTTGTTGAGCAATATTTGCTTCCTTGTTTAGTCATTGGAAAACATATTTTCATTACAATATCTCCATTGTGCTAAGTGTTTTAACACAGTAGATATCTACATGATGTGTGTTATCTTTTTCTGTGCTGTAGTTAACTGTTTTATCGCTGAATAGATATCTATATAATGTGTGATATGCTTCTGTACATTGTAGCTGTTTACAGCTAACGTTTTTGTCACTAACTGAGTAGATATCTACATGTTTATTATTTTTTATAAATTCCTCCTATTAGCTCACACTCTCCTGATATATATATCTTGTACAAATTTTCAATCGTTAATAAAATACGTTTTTATTCAACCAATCAAGTTCAAATACAGTCTTTAAACCTATAGCGGATGACAATTGATGTTAATACAGTTTTTTAAAATATTTATCCAATAGTTCAATTATAAAATTTGTGGAGTCTAGCCAGATTCGAACTGAGAATCTTCATGTTCGAGGTCTAGCGTACCTTTGTACTGCGCCAAGTTTCCAATACTGAACCTAGAAATAAATTTCTCAAAGATGTAGGCTATATGAATTTCCCCCTCATTTGGTTGTCGTCTAAACCACACAATATCATAAATAATTGTCTAGGGTAACTAAATACAATTTTACTTTGTTAATCTCAGTAGGAATTTACTTAATTTTTTTAAATAATACTTGTTTATTGTTTAGTTCTTTTATATAACTGTCTGTTTTATCAATAAAGTAGATTTTTATTTCTTATGTGATGTCTTATTTCAAGCTATTTATTATTCTAATATTGGCTATAGATAACTGTATGATGCAACTGTGGCGTAATGTTTATTTTTAAATAAATAAAACCTCTAAACCACAAATAACATTTATTTAAACCTCATGTACATTTCAATTGCCCAGCAATCATCTTCAGAGGTATTTAAAAAACAGAACTCTTGTAAATACAACAGTTGTATTTTTTAAATACCTCTGAAGATGATTGCTGGGCAATTGAAATGTACATAAGGTTTAAATAAATGTTATTTGTGGTTTAGAGGTTTTATTTACTTAAAAATTGGCTATAGAGTTAATGTTATTGGTCCAACATTAACGATGAAACCCTTTAATTCATGCCTCATGTCTACTTTATTATGATCATTGTTTATACTTAACGGAATATTCAACTAAATCATATACGATGTTTATTATTTTGTATGTTCTTTTACGTTCCTTAAGACCCTTCTTATAAAATCTTTTGCCTGTTTTATTCGCGTGACTTATTACTTTACATATTAGTATTTGTTCAACGCGGTCCTTACTTGAAAATGTTTAAATTGACATTAGTTCACACAAAAATAGTTTCTGAACTATTTTCATATCCGTGTAATAGACTCTCTGATTTAGGCTACTTTAGTATAATTAAAATTAGGCAGGTACTTTGCCAGCTATGTTGCGTAAGGGACTATTGGTATCCATGGCAACTTTAATTAACAGTTATATTGCTTGGTGGAGTTTTGTCGCTGCGTCTCATTAATTCTAAGTCTTTATTTTCTGTGTGAGAAATGAACGCAAAAAGAGAGCGTTCCAGCCGACTTCCAAATACCTTTCTAATTTTTTAAAACTACTTGCGAAATTCGGTATTTACTAATTTATTTATGGAAATAAACTAATTTACGAGTGCTTAAAAAAAAATGTAAAACCATAAAAACACACACAAATAATTTAAACTACTCAAAACGAAACTAATTCTGAAATTGCTCATCCATATTGCCTGAAACTATTTAAATAATACTTTCAAAACCATAGTAAACACTGACATCATAATTGCACGAGTTAATTCGTGGTGTCAAGTGATCACAACAACTGAAATTGCTTTAAAATAAACAATTGCTTGGACATGAGAAACGTGTTGAACGTGCATATCTGAGGCATGGAGACGTTAACACAGTAACAAGGGTCAAGGGAAGTAAACATTTAACAATCAAAACGAGGTAGTTGCTTGAAGCTAGGAAGAAAATCAATGACTAGAATCCGACGTCTGTATGCTCATAATAAATACTCAAAAACCTCAAAACCCTAAATAAAAATGTATTGTGGGTTTTGAGTACTTTTTATTAATTTTCAACCACAGTCTATTCCTAATAAATAGTCTGCATGCTCCCTAAACAGATTTTCTAGGCACGATATAGTCTCGACAATGGTAGGCAATGGGTTTTACCTATCCGCTCAGAGGCAAGTGTATAAGCAATAAACTCTTTATCGCCGTTCGATTGTTGCGAAAGAATTTAATGGTGTGAACGAGAAGTAGCTCAGTGTAAACATTAGGCCGTCAGTACGTTATCTAATGTACTAAAGCTGGCGAGATTTTACGTGGCAGTAAATGGTCTTTGTATAAAAATACGGATAGTGGTAATTCCTGTATATAAATCAGGAATCTGAATAGGTTTTCAGTGACTTGTGATTACTGAACGTTCTGTCGCTGTTACGTTATCCAGGATGAATCCTCTTGGTAAAAGAGGATGGGTAAGAACCGTGAGACAGTTGAACAAAGTCTCTTCTTCAGGCAAATCTACTTCTTTAGGGGAATAAATCCTGTTCTCCAACACCTGTTAAAAAGACATAATTCCTGTTTTTTAAAGTTTTTATTAGCAGCCTTTGGGAGAATTTAGTACGTATCGGAACACCTATTGGGCTCTAATTCTCAGATAAAATTCTCTAGATCATGAATCCGGTTCGGAACAATAGTAAACGCCTTTGGTTGTATCAGTCAACGGTTTTGTGTCATTTCCTCCCTTGTTAAAGGTTATCATTAAGGCGGTTTACACCAAAGTTGACAAAAGATTGTTAGTAGAAAGCTAAATGTCGCTCTTCTCAAATTAGACGAACAAATGGAAAACTTGTTGCCAAAGAATTGCGGTGAAAGTGTAGGCAGTAGTGTCAAGGATGCTGAACGAAGAAGTCGCAATTATTGTGTTATCATAGCCACGCACTATATAAGAGGTCCCCGAAGATATTGGTAACGCCCCTCGTCGAAGGCTAGGGATAGGTACAGTGGCAGTAACGTGATAGCTGATCGCCGAGAAGATGATGTCGATCCGTTGAGTGGCGACGAGGGTGTCAACAACTTTCTGAGAATGACCCGTAGTGACTTTTGGTATTTTATTTCAATGATCGAACATATAACCAAGAAACGTGACACAAACTACAGGAAAGGAGTACCTGTAAAAGAAAAGCTAGCAGTTACATTTGGAGGAGGAGCAGTTCTCCAGTAACAAAACGGACGCAGCAACAAATCTTCCATTTTTAGTTGTCAATTTTCTTTGATTATTTCCGACACCCTCCAGGAAACCATAATTTAGTGGAAGATTTTTCTCTCCACAAGTGGAAGATAGAAAAAGTTGCTGTATTTTGCAGAAAAAGCAACAAATTGCCGCAACTTGCGGAAAACTTAGTGAAAGACTTTGGTGTAAACGTAGCTTTACACTTCTAAATCACTGACCGCCTGCACTAATATCTTCTACACCACTCTGTTTGCGTTTGGCACTTCTCTTTCCTCTGGTTGAGAGCTTATCTGTAATCCAGGAAGCATTGTGTTCTTTTCTTAGAGCTACCAATCGAGGTGTGGCCTCCTGTGAAAGTCCGCATAACATTGGTTACTAATCACTCTCTACATTAGATTGATTCTCAAGAGGGAAGCAGGTCTGTATAGATTTAATGTCTATTCAACGTTTCTGCATAGCTTATTCAGAAGCTTGAACACAGATCTTTCATCGAAGTCAGCTGACTGGCTCACTCTGTGAGCTAACGTTCCCACAGAAGAGTATACGAGCTAAAACCTGAAGGGGAGAATCTAACAATGCGTGTGAGAGAGGAAAACCAAACGCAACACAGTAAGGGAAAGGTTATACTTCTATATACAACACCCACTGTTTATCCATGTTGTTTAAAGTAACCAGCACCACTGATCGTCGCCGTCAGATGCCTGTCTCGTCGATCTAACCCCTACTTCCGCTTTAGTCTTCCAATAAATTAATTTATACTATCGTTGCTGTGTGGATTTCCATTTCAGGTTACTTTGGTAGATATTTTTGTATTTCCAAAAAGGTTTTGTGTAATCTTTAAGTCGCCAAATAATAACTATTATCGAAGGATCCCAGAGTAAATAAGCAATAATTACTTAACTTGGCGACGTAAAACCTCAGAAAGACGGGGAAAATAATAAACAAATTTTATACACTTTAAAATAATAACACACTTTATATATCAAAGAAAACAAAGCACTGTGTTATACCAAATTAAAATTTAGCTACAAAGTATCGGTAAAGGATAGGTTAGGTTATAAAAAAATGAATAAATTTTATACATTTAAAATAACAACACACTTTATACATTTAAGAAAACAAAGCATTGTGTTATACCAAATTAAAATGTAGCTATAAAGTGTCGGTAAAGGATAAGTTAGGTTATAAAAAAATGAATAAATTTTATACATTTAAAATAACAACACACTTTATACATTTAAGAAAACAAAGCACTGTGTTATACCAAATTAAAATGTAGCTACAAAGTGTCGGTAAAGGATAGGTTAGGTTATAAAAAAATGAATAAATTTTATACGTTTAAAATAACAACACACTTTATACATTTAAGAAAACAAAGCACTGTGTTATACCAAATTAAAATGTAGCTACAAAGTGTCGGTAAAGGATAGGTTAGGTTATAAAAAAATGAATAAATTTTATACAATTTAAAATAACAACACATTTTATACATTTAAGAAAACAAAGCACTGTGTTATACCAAATTAAAATGTAGCTACAAAGTGTCGGTAAAGGATAGGTTAGGTTATAAAAAAATGAATAAATTTTATACATTTAAAATAACAACACACTTTATACATTTAAGAAAACAAAGCACTGTGTTATACCAAATTAAAATTTAGCTACAAAGTGTCGGTAAAGGATAGGTTAGGTTATAAAAAAATGAATAAATTTTCATAACCTGTTGATATGTGAAACTGCCTTCGTATTGTGACAACGGCAAACATCCGTGGTCAAGTATTGTACGTGTGTTTCATTACGGCACAAGATGTAGGCCATTTCACACATCAACCGGTTAGCTTACATTACGAAATATTTATTATAACTTATCCTCCTGGATGCTTTATAGGTGTATATTTAATAGTAGCTATATTTTAATGGAGAAAATCATAATGTTCTGCTTAGAGAAACTTCGAGTGTATAAAGTTTTGTGTGTTTTATAAGGGAGAATGTGTATATGTTTTCCAAAATATTTAAATCTCGGAATCTTAGTAGTAAGTGTTATTATTTTTCTGGCGTCCCTGACGATTGTCTACACAAATTAAAATAGTATTTTTATTGCAATATCATTTGCGTAAGAATAATCAATTAATAAAAACAAGTAAAGAAGCAGACCTACGTGGACTCGAGGTCTTACAAAAGCGATAAATATTGAGTTTACAGATTAATTTATATACTTATATCATATTCTGGATTTTATGTATTTTGCTAATATCAATAAATTTGTTTATATCATAGTTTTTAAAAATTTTTTAATGACTTATTTTCCTTAATTAATGGCGTTTTTTTATATAGTCCACCTTTGGGTACCTATGTTTCTAAGGTGGTCTATATACAACTATTTTAAACCCTTGGTAAAAGAGGTACATAATTGGTTTACAGTAACTTTTTTATTATTGTGCCTTATACGCCATAGATAGGAGGATGATTAGCAAGTAGAACCATCTTCCCAAGTGCGATACCGAAAATTCAAAAAATTATTGAACCTCAGGTATGGCCGCCTTTAGTTCATTTCGCCGCCTTTGATAGAACAAAAATGAAACAAAGGTTCTTCCAATCATTTCAGCGCCAAAGTATAGGGCTTATTTGTTTAAATCGTGTTCATATGATTATAAAAATATGTTTACAAAGGTAATTTTCAATAAAATAAAGTGAAAAATGTTAGTAATTTATATATACGATTATATATATATATTTTAGTTCGTTAAATACATATTTTTAACCAATAAGGCTTAATTTTTTTTACTTTATCTTTGGAAATTAATGCATGATTATAACTGCATTAGAAGTTATTTGTTCTGCGCAATAGGAAAATTAGTAATACACTTGCTGCAAAGTTTTCATTCTTTTGTCGTTTGTGTGACGTCATCTTTTCTATTACTATTTCTCGCCGTAAACAAATCAAAATGTATGTACAATAGATAAAAGTTATTCACAAAGCGCAAAGGCTCTTCACTTTCTGAATGCGTTGCTGGCGATTAATCTATTCTTGGGAAAGTTTTCAATCTGTGCTTTCTTGCCAACATCGTGGTTCTTGTTGAAAGTTTATGTCCTCAACGCATTACTGGAAAATCTAATAACCGCTAATGCAAATAAAATTTCGTTTCCTGAATTGATGCCAACATTACTGATGTAATTCCGCGTATGGCAACTGTGAACGTATATCATTGAGAACTTTGAGTATAGCCAAGTATATGTATTTATCGATAGTACCTTTAAAACGTTTTAAATATCTTTACTATCATGTTTTAATGCAAACTATTATTTCCTTTAAAAGATAAGTAAAGGGTTTTTAATAAAACGAGTAGATTTACCGGATTGTGCGTAGAGACGTCTCTTCACCCCATTCGATAGGTCTACTTTTGCCTTCACGATGCCGTACTTTTCCTTGTTCCTTCTACTAGCTGATCACTAGGCTATAATTGTTTTTTAGAATTTCTCAATTTATATGCTCTAAGACGAGAAGAAGAAAAACAAATCCAATAACATCAGTGTTCAGTGCCTCTTGGATATATTGTTCATAGACAAAGTAATACTGTATAAAGTTAATATATATTGCGATGTACATGCTTTTACACAGAGTGTTGCAGGAGCTCAAATTTTGTCGCGCAAAACTTTCATGAACGCCCGAATATATATTTGTATTACATAACGAAGGAACAATGCAAATTATGCATGTTGTATATCATTTTAAAGAGTAAATTCTAAGCTATGTTTTAACGCAAAAACCCAGAAATTGTTTTTTTTTCATCACGTTACTCCCCTTAAACAATAGTTTATGTCTATCCGAACTTTAAATATAGTAAATTTGTTAAAACTTACTGAAACAGAACGTTCTCGATCTCTATGTGACGGTCTTCGTCAATGTCTTCTGCTTGGAGATGTCGGGTCAAGCGGTGACGGTTTTAAATCCAAGTTTTCGATAGTATCAAAGAGTATGTGTGATTTGTATTGTGTTTGTTCATTTAATACGTTTGTACTTTGTGTTTTTGTGTGTCTGTAAATTTCATATTGTTCTCACAAGGAAACAGGACACAAATACACAGACATTTACCATAACCTAGAAATCCTACACGTCAACAAAAAAGGACCACATCTCAACACACTAGAACAATATGAAATTTACATACACACAAAAACACAAAGTACAAACATATTAAACAAACAAACACAATACAAATCACACATACTCTTTGATACTATCGAAAACCTGCCTTTAAAACCGTCACCGCTTGACCCGTAATCTCCAAGCAGAAGACACTGATGAAGATAGCCACGTTCTATCTCAGTAAGTCTTAGCGTTAGGTCTACGATCTGCACAAGTGGTGTCATGGTCCTCCCTATATCCACTAACAAGGAGCTTTTATGACCCTATATTAATCCTACCTATTTCAAAGCCTTTCCTATTCTTCATAGATGTTAGAAGTAATTGATTAATGAATACTAACTAAAAAAATGAGTAAAAATTGGGTATGAACAAGAGACTAAAGTAGACCTGTCTATTGGGGAAGTAGGGGAGGGGTGTCTAAGTTGTATCTAAAGTATCGTTACAAAAGTTATTATTAGGGAAAGGTAGGGCGTTTGAACCCCTATTGTTGGAAATAGGGGCATGGTTTCTTAGCTTAAGTAGACCTACTCTCTATCGGGGATCTTAAGGAGCATTTCTACTACTACTTGTGAGTAGGATAATTAATGAGTTGAATGCAAAGTATTAGCTAGGAATTTTTATAGGGGAAGGATGGCTATTTATTAATGTATGACATAGAAAATCAAGTTGAGACGCGCTCAAACACATTTTAATACTAAAATCGAGTTTAAACTTTACCCACAGGGCCGGCCTTAGCTTGCTCGAGGCACGGTATAAACATTTACTGCAGATCCCCTCAATTTGGTATCCATCTTGCCCCAGAGGCACCCAGTACATTAGGTCTATATATTACGTTAACGCAGTATGAAACGCATGTAACAAGAGAAAACATGTTATAATCACTCAACTAATAAATAATTTTATCCACTACCAAATTTAATGTTTCGAGACAAATTTTGAAATAAATCAACGACGTACCACGCTATAAACAAACTAGCGTACCGCGTGAGAATTTTTTTAGAGGGTTTTAAATCACTTATGAACGCTTATTTCATTGCTTTCTTGAAAGAAAAATTGTTTATAATTTCTTCTATATCTAATTAAAGAATTTATTTTTTTATATTTAGGAATAATAAAACTACTAAGATGAAGGGCGGCCGAAAGTTTTTTTTTAACTCCCCCTCCTCCATGGCCTGAGAATAGACTAGTTTTTTTTTGTGACGTACCTCCCGGTGCAGCCGAACCAGTCGCAACTCCCAAATGCCGGCCCTGCATTGCTATTTCTATGATTTTCTTGTCTGTACTTAAATATCATTAAAATATTTAGTTTGGTTTCAAAATTCTTGCGGATTCAAACCCGTAGTTTGTATTATAGTTGACTTTAATTACGTGTACTTTATGCCTGTTTGTTATGGATTAGGGTTGAAACAGTTGGTTCTGTTTCTTAACCAATTCTAATTATGGTTTACGCCGTCGAATTTGCTCGACGAGTAGCCTATTTTCTTGACGGTAATTACAGCAACCTTTAAAGCAAAAGTGCACCATTTGGTGCTAATATGGATAAAATGAGCCGACGCATTCATGGAAGCATAAATTGCTTAGTAAAGTAAAGCTGGTAGCGCGAGACATATCGATCCATCCTTCCATTGTTCCATCCCCTATTCGGACTCGTGCATTTTTCTGACGTGTTCATTTTACTAAAAACTCTGAAAGTTCAACAAAATAATCTGTCGTCGACGTTACATTTAGCCGGAGAGACAGATTTCAAAAGAAATTGTTTTCTTTGTAACTTGGCAACAGAAACTGATTTACGATCACGTGACCGGCGATTGCTGTTTGAACAGTATCGCCCAAACTTTCAAATGGAGGAGGATTTAAAAACACTGATCATTTTACTTATTTCAGTTTTTCCATTTTTTTTGATTTCTTCAAATTTAATTTTACAAAATAAATAATATCGTACATAACTGAATTATAAAATTTTATTTAATGTACTTATACTTCAAATAACTTTATAGGTAATTATTGCATATCAAAATCTTTTTCAGTTCATGACGAGCTGGTTGTTAACTACTTATTACACTTTTGCTATTACTAGCGACTAGACTTTTTGTTACTTAAAGGTTGTTAAATTGTTAACTTACACTAGGGGAAACGTTTTCGTCTTACGACTTCTTCAGCCTCCTGAACAGCAAAAGTGTAATAAGTAATTATTGTAAAACTAAGTGAATACTTTAGAACTTAGTTGCTGACGCGTTTCGAAACAATCGTTATATTTACGAAGTTGACTCTCTACTCACTGAATAGAGGACCGACTTCGTAAATAAAGCGATTGCTTTCATCTTATTTTGTAAGATGAATACAAAAGCAACTTTAAACCACACTTAAAACAATAAGTAAGCTTAACCAAGTTACTTTAGTGAGAGTTGTGGGATTAAACGAGATGTAGTCACTGCCAGCGAGCACATAACTTTGTCTGTGCTCGCTGGGCACTACAGTCTCTAAAGTTTCGGAAGAGCTCTGTGCCCCCAGGGCGACTCCCTCTTATAATTCCGTAACCAGTGGCGTAGCCAAGGGAGGGCACAGGGGGCACGTGCCAACCCCAAACCAATTAATGCTAGCAAACAAATGTTAACCTATAACACAGGTTTTTAGAAAAAGAGCTTCCCCACGACCCAAAAATTGAGTAATTATTAGTGCCAAAAAGCATAAAATGTTATTTCTACAGATATAAATGTTCACAATTTCCCCAGGAAAGTTACCCGCAGGGGGGTGCCACCTACGAGGGGTTCGGCGTCTCTCGCGGTACCCTAGTCTAACACTACACCACTCACAAAGCATACACACACACATACACACACCAACACAATCTATACACATTTCAACACTTACATCTTCTGTTAGGGAATTTTGACTGGTCAGAACCGTTGCACGTTGGGAGTGCTGAAAAGTCCAGAGCGTGACAAACTCTGGTCTGGGACGCTGCTGTGAGCTTGCTCTGCCGAAGACGTATGCGCGGTTGCCGGTCCGCTAGCCACTTCGGTCCTTGGTCAGGGAGTGTCCGCGGGGCATAGGTGTCGGAGCCTGTGAATAGTATTACGAGTTCTCGACTGATGCCCATCCAGTCGAGATAAGGAGGAAACTATGGGCCCCAGAGTTCCGGGGGTTGTAAATGATCGAAAGTGATCCATGGGTGTACCCGTTCTCATAGTCTCGCCCGTAACGCCTGACACGATGGTTAGCTTAAAAACAACTTATGGAAAACCAACAAATGTCCAACCAGTTGAATGTAAAGAGGCGTCGTGAAGTTTCTCCAAAAATTCCTAGGGAAGTAAATACGATGAGGAAAGAAATGGATTTAGCGTCACCAAAAGTTCTTAATTGTGTCTTGCACAGAAGCTGGAAAAGATCTTTCAAAGGTATCGCCTTTTGTAATACAAAAGGCTATAACTCGATGTGCAGCAAGACCTGTCTCTTCCATAAGGAAGCTACGGAACGGAACACTGCTGTTAGAAACAAACAATTCGAAGCAGTCACAGTTATTATTAAAAATGACCTCCTTCTTTGATCAAGTCAAGGTTTCGGTGGCACCCCACAAAACCTTGAACTCATCAAAGGGAGTAATATCATGCAGGGATCTGTTGTATGTCCGTGAGGACGAAATCAAATCAAAACTGGTATCGGACGGTGTAACAGATGTACGAATTATGAGGATGGAAAACGGTCAGAAAGTTCAAACAACATCAATTATCCTGACATTCGGGAAACCACCTATCCCGGAATATTTATATGCTGGCTACCAACGGCTTCCTGTTAGGCCCTACGTTCCCAATCCACGCCGGTGCTTTAAATGCCAACGTTTTGGACACGTAAGTTCTTCTTGCTCCAAGCCAGAGGTATGCGGACAGTGTGTATCTGAAGGCCATACTGAGAAGGTTTGCACAAATGCTCCGAAATGCCCAAACTGTCCTGGTGATCACCCTGCTCGCTCCTTTGACTGCTCAAAGTTCAAGGAGGAGAAAGCGATCCTCAGCATAATGGCAAAGGACAAAACATCTTTCCACGGAGCGAAAAAGAAGTTCAAGTCAACTCAACGTAGATTTGAAACGAAATCTTATGCCTCAGCTATCACCACTGAGAAGTCGTGTTCCAACTGCGTTGAGCTAAACAAGAAAATTGAAATTCTCACTGAGCAAGTTAGTCAGTTATTAGCATTGGTGACGAAAAATTCTGTTTCCAACTTAAAGAATAATGTTGAATGTGCGAAAAAATCTCCATTGCCAGATACCTCTGGGAAAGTTGGAAAAAGCAAGGCACTATTAGAGACAAGTGCGAAACCTACTCCAACTATGAGTAATAATAATAAAAATAACAAAACTGCACCAGTAAAAGTGGGTGCAAAATTACAAGCGACTCAAAAGAGGACCATTTCTAACTCCCCTTCTTAGTCAAAAAATTCTTCAGATTCCACCATTACAATAGTGGTGATGGAATCTGATGACTCTCTGCCTGGAACGTCCAACATTCCAGGCCAGCAAATTGTTAATGACGGCAGTGAGAGCCAGGTGAATCCATTTCACTAAAATACAATGTTCACACCTAAACAAACCGTGATTCAGTGGAACGGTGTTAGAAGTCACATTGAGGATCTCAAAATAATTGTAAGAGATGTGTCTCCTATGTACATCTGCATTCAAGAGACACATCTCCATGAATCGCACAATTTCTATCTAAGGGAGTATTCAGTTTACAGATCGGACTTCGTTACAGAAAATCGAGCTAGAGGTGGCGTAGCTATTGTAGCCCGTAACTGTGTCGACGCCGTTCCTGTGAGCTTAATAACTCCCTTACAAGCAGTGGCAATTCAAACAGCTGTTCCGTACAAACTCACTCTCTGTTGTGTCTACCTTCCACCAAGTGACAACCTGCAACAGAGAGATCTTGTAGACCTTATAAATCAGTTACCGACTCCGTTTTTATTAGTGAGCGATTTCAATGTCCACCATGTTTCATGGGATTCACCAGAATGCAACCCGCGAGGTCATCTGATCGAAAGCATCAGATCGGAACTGGATTTATACCTGCTAAATGACGGTTCTTCGACACATTTAGCAGCGTCAACAAGTGGATGGACAGCTGTAGACTTGTCATTATGCAGACCTGCTTTGGCTACAAGGCTAAAATGGTCGGCATTGCCTTATCTTTACAGTAGCGATCACATTCCTATTGAGATCTCTTTGTGTGACTCCTCACCATGTTGTGTTCGACATCCCCGTTGGATCCTGAAAAAAGCCAACTGGGAACAATTTTCACAAGATCTAGAATCACTGGACGTGGATTACTTGGCTCCCATTGATGACATTGTCAATTCATTTACAAAAACCGTTTTGAATGCCGCCGGATAGGCAATTCCGAAAACCTCATCCAAACCACGACGACCACCTGTTCGTTGGTGGAATGATGAGTGCACTGTGATCCTTCGTCAACGGAGAAAAGCTCTGAACCAGTTCAAGAGACATCCAACGAGTGAAAACCTGGAAAAATATAAAATCTTCCGTGCGAAAGCACGGAGAATATTTAGGCAAAGTAAACGAGAATCATGGTCGCAGTACATTGGCTCAATTACAAGAACTACAGCTCCATCCACAGTATGAAAGAAATTACGATCAGTCTGTAGCATTTCCGTTCCGATGCCATTAATTTCATTAAGGCATTCTGATGGTGTTTTGACCACGGACTGTGAGGAAATTGCCAATGTGCTAGCGTTATCGTTTTCAAAACATTCTTCATCTTCTGCATACAAGGACGCTTTCCAGGTGTACAAACGTAAACAGGAAGCCTTACCTTTCACCGTTGGATTGTCTGGAGATTCTTGTTTAAATATCCATTTCTCTATCGACGAACTAGAGTCAGCTCTCTCGTCAACGAAGGATTCAGCTCCAGGCCCGGATGATATTGTATACTCCATGATTAAAAATCTACCACCGTCGGCAAAACTAACTCTCCTTCGGATATACAACCGTATATTCGAGGAGCACGGTTTTCCCGATGTATGGTTAGAAGCGACAATAATTCCTCTTCTAAAACAAGGAAAGGACAAAACTAATCCCAGTAGTTACAGACCCATCTCTCTGACCAGCTGCTTATGCAAACTACTGGAGAAGATGGTCAACCGTCGTCTTGTTTGGTATCTAGAAACAAACAAACTTCTTACTAACGTCCAGTGTGGTTCCAGAGAAGGACGTTCATCAGTTGACCAATTGGTTTTGTTGGAATCAGCTATACAGAATGCCGTCATCTTACGACAAATACTGGTAGCTGTTTTCTTTGACCTTGAGAAGGCATATGACATGGCATGGAGAAGAGGAATTTTAAACGTATTGAAATCATGGGGTATACAAGGTAACATTCTTGCTTTTATACAAAATTATTTGAATAACAGGACTTTCCGTGTACGTCTAGGAGGCATATATTCTGATCGTTGCTAACTAGAGAGTGGTGTACCACAGGGTGGCGTTTTGAGTGTGACGCTGTTTGCCGTTGCCATTAACAGTGTCACTTTAAACGTACAGTCACCGGTCCACTGTTCTCTGTTTGGAGACGATTTTTGTATATATATATGGCTGCTAGAAGTATGGCAACAGCGGAAATATCCTTACAATTAGTCATTAATAAATTGCAAGAATGGACCAAATCTACGGGCTTCAAGTTTTCGGCTTCGAAGACGCAGTGTATAGCATTTAGTCGTCGCAGGCAACACCAGGAACCTATTCTTTATCTTGATGGTACGCGGTTTCAGACCGCGGATAATGTGAGATTTTTGGGTCTTTTATTGGATAAAAGACTTTCATGGAATCCGCATGTGCGTGATTTGAGGACCCGGTGCAGCAAGATATTGGATATGTTGAGAGTTCTAAGTGGTACAAATTGGGGAGCAGACAGAACCTGTATGCTCCGTTTCTATCGCGCCGTTGTAAGATCGCGCATAGAATACGGCTGTATAGCCTATTTATCTGCTCGACCTACGGTTCTGAAACTCCTGGATTCAATGCATCGCGCTGGCCTTAGACTTTCTACTGGTGCTTTTAGATCAAGCCCAATCTCCAGCCTTCAAGTTGAATCTGGAGAACTATCTCTCTCAATGCGACGTCAAATGCTACAAATTTCATATTACACTGGTCTTCGAAGTAAACCTAAACATCCGGCATCCAAAACAGTTTTTGATAACTACCTCGAAGATCGTTACAACGTGCTTCAACGTTCAACTGCTCCCTTCGGAATAAGAACGTTGCGCATTTTTAGCAATTTAAATTTAGAACATCCACCTATATTCGAACGAACATCATGCTACATCCCTCCATGGACAATACAAATCCAAAATGTGACTTCTCATTGTCCATGTACCTAAAACACAATACTCCTGACGTTATTTATCGTCAGGAGTTTTTGCAGATCCAACAAACTCACCAACATACTGTGACTATATTCACAGACGGTTCAAAACTGGACAATGGGATAGGTTGTGCATTTTATATGGAAGGACAAACTTTCACTTACGGATTACTCTCAGCTGTAGCGTTTTTACTACAGATATTTATGCAATTTTCCAAGCTTTAAGATCAATTCCGTCTGCAAAATCTTAATATCTGGTGTGTTGTGATTCCAAAAGTGCTCTCCAGACTATTCAGGAAATGTACACTAAGAACCCTTTAGTTGGAGACATCTTGTGCTCTATACACAGGCTCCAATTCCGAGGTGTCGAGGTGTCATTTCTCTGGGTGCCTGGTCACTGTGGAATATTCGGAAACATTAAAGCACATGAAGGTGCAAAATTAGCTACAGGTATGATGCCATCGACACAACGTGTGATGGCATCAGATTTTGTATGCAAAGTTAAATCTACACTATTCTCTGTTTGGAATGAAGAATGGCAAAATGTAAATAGAAACAAGCTGAGGGACATCAAAAATACCGTCCGACCATGGAGGACATCTGTTCGTTCGAATCGTATTGAGGAAATGGTGGTAACTCGACTTCGCATCGGCCACTCTTTGTTAACGCATGGATGGTTGATGAGACATAACGATCCACCACTTTGTCCGTTTTGTAAAAGTACCATCACAATCAAGCACATTCTGCTTGATTGTGATGAGTTGACAAATTTGTATATTCGTTACAATCTTCGAGGTATTTTAAAGGTAGTTTTAAGGGACGATGTCACGGCTATCGACCGTGTCCTCGCTTTCTTACGCCACCTTAATCTATTTAATAATATTTAAATATTGTATAATTTTAGGTTCCTTAGTTTTAGATAATTACAATTAGTTTTAAACATTTATTTTATTTTATTTTGTTTTATTTTGATTAGTTTTATTTATGTATTATTTATTTTAAAAAACTTATCTTTAGTTAGGCGATTATAACTTCAATAGGTTTTTCGCCTGGAAAAAACCCATGAAAGTTCTTCCCCTTAACCCCCCGGGTCATGTCCCAATCAGTTTTATTAAGGATCGACTGCGTAGGGTCTAATATAGTGTCGGACTGCTATTTAGATGAATAAAGGAAGATTGCAATGACAATATAATGATTATATCGTGTTTGTTACCATTTTAAACAAAATTGTATTCTTTTAATGATGCTACAAATCTATCGGTATTTTTGAGAATAGACCAAAAATAAAATACGTTTTCATTTTGAAGTACACAATACGTGAATAGTGCAAGGCTAAGCGGTTCCAGGATGGGTGACACGGGATTATAAGGTCAGTCTGGCGGTAGCCTGAGGGCTCAGCGCTCCTCCGAAACTTTACAGACTATAGAAGGGCATGTCGAGATTGTTTGGGGATATAGACAAGACGAACGAGACAAGATAGAAGAAGGGTGGGAAGGGAAGCGACAGAATGTCAACCCGATTAAGTTTCTAACAATGTCCAAGCCAAGGAGCACTGTAATTTAGTTAATAACAATGTACTGTTGATTTTTCACTCTTTGACTAATGAGTCAACCTGGCAGGGGCTAAAGCTAATGGGCCAGTGTATTGTTTCACAAAACAATTTTGCTGCTAATTACCCTACGGAGTTTGCATTTTAGAGACGCAATTCCGGTCTAATAAAGGGTTGCAAACGTGTTTACGGAATGGGGGGAGGTAAGGGTGTATAAACAGTTGCATCAAATGAAGTGCAGTGATCAGGGCTGATTACAAGGGTTCTTCGCTGTAAAGTGTCGGAGTGCCGTGCCCTCAGGCTGCCGACCGTCCGACTTATCCCTTTTCAACTATTTACACTGCTTTGCCTGGCCATTAGTCACCCATACTTATTACATACTTCAAAATTAAAATAAATTGATTTATTCTCAAAAAATACTAATACAATTTTAATTTTACTAAGAAATCCACTGTATAGGGTAAAATATATAATAAATATATTTTAAACGCAATGCAATTTGACTTTAATAAAACAGTTATTTGTTTCGCCATTGATATTTTTGCAAATAAATTGAATACTTTTCCTTTTTTAAGAAGGGATTCTTTGCCAAGTCAAGCGGTGAGAGGACAGGATTATAAGTGCGCCGGTACCCTGAAGGCACTGTACTTTTTCCAAATTTGACACACTCTAGCTTACCGTTGGGCAGTGTAACAAAAAAAACTTGTGAACAAAACTTATAAATCGACAAATATTGATTTAAATCGTATTAGGTGTTAACAGATATTGATATGTAGATGAACGAAAACGCAGTGTGAGCTTCCGTTAACTTTACGTTTACCTTTCACTATTGACAAATTCGGTGTATGTTTTGTGTTTTAAGGAGGTTAGTCATGAGAAGGATAAGGAAATGATTTGGGAATAGCAGACAGAAGCAGGGTAGGTATATACAAGGTGGTCTAGGATATTCGGGAAGATTAAGGTCTATGTGTGCTGGAGAAGGTCTGATCTCCAAAAATAATATAATTGAATCCTATACAGTTGATTTCTTAATTAAATTATCTGTGATTATTATTATTATTATTATTTTTATCTTTCTTCCAATGAAACTACAATTTTATTAATATCTTTGAAAATAAATAAAATAATATTTCATTTTGACGTATACAATAGGTGACTGTTTTCCAGACCAAGCGGTGTTGACACAGGATTATAAGAGGTGGTCAGTCTGAGGGGTTTCGAAATTTTACAGACTGTAACTCAGTTAGAGTACTTTCAGTTTCTTAATCATCCACTTTTATTAATTAATTATGAAGTACACTGCCTGCTGTAACGATGTCCTTTGAAGATCTACATTTTGAAGTAAGTGTAAAACCCTCCATTCATTTGCCAAGGTCACAAAAAGGTATTCACCATTCCGTCGTGTTCTGAAGTTAGAAACATGTTCCTTTACTGTAAAGTATGAAGATACGGTTCATTGCGTACGGTTGCGTACGTCCGTTCGTTGCGTACGGTTCATTCGAAACAAAGATAAACGGCTTGCCTCTTTTAATCCTGTGAAAGATCTCTGAGGAGATGGAATATGTAATATCTTTTTGTATTTTTCTGTTGAATTTGTTGTTGTTTTTCATACACATCAAAGTTTCCATCCTCAAGCAGACCATCAAATAATCCTTTACTTAATTTTGAAAGTAACAGTATTTTACCTACTTTCCGAACCTTTAACCTTTTCTTTTTCATTTACCGTACAAATAACAGAAGCTCTTCGAATGACACTATTTCTCCACTGAACTAATTACACAGTTTTTCTACCAACGGCGTGATTAGTGATGCAACATAGTTTGTGTTACAGTATCTTGGCCGTCACATTTACCCTCGGCTTCTAGTCTGGGCACCAAGCCCCCCGTTTTAGAACTGATGCTAGTTACTCGATTGTGGATGTCTGCGTTTGCTGTTGGATTCTGGGAGCAAATAGTAGTTTGCCTTTGAGCTTTCTGTTGCTCAGTTCTTAATGTTCACCATTTTCCCTCTTCAAACCTTTTCATAGGCTCTTGTTACTGGTTTTTCTGAGTTTCTTTTGGTTGGGGACTCAGAGCAGGTCGAAATAGGCGAAAACGATTCACTGAGATTAGGTTGGAGAGAGGTTTATTTTGGACACTTTTGGCAGTGGCACGAATTATGCGTACACGAGGAAACAATAGCAATTGACGATGGTAGTCGTAAATTTGATAAGCGAAAAAAGCGTACAAACTCAACTCCAGTTGTCACCCCAGGTCATCTACCCCTAAACTATTTTCTAATAGCTTTTAAGGTTTTGGATCATTATTGTCAAAATGAGTCAAAAAAGGGTTTCCCGCTTTGCCTTTAACTGTCTTGCTGATAAGTTGGATTTAATCTTCACTTCAGTGGGTTTTGTGTTTATTGAATATGGAGGTGACTCCTTCGACGAAGGGGGAACCGATGGAGCATTATCTCGGCTATGCAAATCGAAAGCATAGAGAAAAAACGCAAAGGGCGTAGTGTAATAGAAATCAGATTCAATAGATAAAGTTTTAAAGGATCTCCAGCCCCGAGAAACTAAGGGACATTTATGTTTAGCTCAGAGGTAAACTTATTTATGTAGTTCAGTGATTTTAAGAGATCCGTGTAAGCCTAAGAGTTGTATAGATTTTTCGCCTGTCACAATGTTCTGACGTCATAGCTTATCCTCACCATCCGTCATAAATTGATCCTTTCGCAAGATTCCTGTTGTACACATATTTTGTTGTAAGCATCTTTCGTGTATTTATTTGGCCACTATGTACACTTTTGCCCATTATGTATCTACAGATACTATAAGCTAGGGAAACCTTGAGTTAACAGAACCTAGGTGTAAATACACACGCGTGCATGTATTGCTTACTGGTTAGTCTCTCCCTAGTAATAATTGCTACGGTTACTATTTATTAGGAATATACTGTGGTTGAATTTAATAATAAATACACAAAAACCTCTTAACCACAAACTTTCTTTAATTTACCCTAATGTACATTTCAGTTACAAAGTAACCATCCTCAGAGGGATAACATACAAAGACAGTCTTTGTATGTTATCCCTCTGAGGATGGTTACTTTGTAACTGAAATGTACATTAGGGTAAATTAAAGAAAGTTTGTGGTTAAGAGGTTTTTGTGTATTTATTATTAATTGCTACGGTATTGAATAAACCTTCCCCTCTGGCCGTATTGTCAAGTTTGTACAGTCACAGTAATGGCGACGAGGTTAGGTTGGGCAGGTATATAACGGTATGAAAAGTTAGGTGTAGGTTCGTCTTTTGTATTGTGAATGGTAGTTATTCAAGCAGCTACTGCCTGTATGATATCTGCTATTTACTACAAACAAAACATCCGTTAAGGGTTGAAATTGTAAACTAAAATACCTGATATTGTCGTAGAAAATATTTAGGTTTAATAGAAGTGCTGGTGAATTGAATATCTTACAAAGTAGTTAGTAGGACCAATAGAGTGTTGTGTGGATCCTTTAGACGCTTGCTATGGGATTTGTAAAGTACATGTGTATCCTTTGTAAGTGAATTATTTACCAAGCTACTCTCTTGGGAATTCTTGACACCAGCTCAAGAAGTAAAAAAAAGAACTGAGTTCTTTGTCCTCATCAGTTCAAACAACACGCGAGCCTGAACGTTTTAGTGTCATACTTTATGCCACCGTGCTTCAGTCATTTCTCTATTATTTGGGGAGTTAAAAGAACTGTCGCCAAATTAAGATTCCATTTGTTTGATTGTAAAACGTGTTTTAAAACATTGGCACAGTAATAATATTGTAATACGTAAGGCAGCATTATACTATTTGTATTTAAGGGAGATAAGAGTAATCAACCTGGATAGTCTAATCACAGCTGTTCGATAGAAAGGAGCTTTGGTGAGCAAAGAGTCGACGGTAGACAAAATTAACGATCTTATTGTGGATAAAGGCAAGGGGCAATCTTGCTTCTAAGTAAAACTGAATACATTGCACATTTCCCTACTTCAGCAAGCGAGAAAAATATTTTGTTAAGGATCGTTTTGCCATACGTACCAGCTAGATAGCTTATAAAAGGGCAGTGGGAATGAGAAGGCTCAGGGAATGGCACTGCAATCAGCAGACTGCTGATGAATGGTATCTACACTCTACCCGAACTTCCTGCAGCAAGATCACCTCAAAGTTACGTCGTCGTTGCATTCCGCGCAAGATGGAGTCTCCTCATACAGCAACCGGTTAACTTACGTTAGGAAACTTCATTTTTTTCTAACCTAACCTAACTTAACCTAACCTAACCTAACTGTATACCATACAAACATTATTTTATTTAAAAAAAGGAACGGAGATTTAAGTTTCTGAAATTTTGTGCGAGTTTATAAAGAGAATTATTGTCTTAAAAAAAATATTATTGAGGTAACAGCGTCTAGTTTTATTAGTTTTCACGTGTTCCTGAGGACGTTTTAGAACGCCAGATAAAAATTATGTTGACAAATCACGTGCAAATAACTGATAAATACTTAGTGTATAATAGCCAACTTCATTCAACCAGTAAAAAAATGTTCTTTCACAAGTTAATTTTGGAATTTTTATAGTCTTTGGCATAAGCTTACTTTACGTACAAAGCTCGTAGCAAAATAAAATTCTTAGCGGCATTTTTTTTTTAAAACAAGCACTACGGAACAACTGTTTGTACGGATACTGGAAGGAAAACACAGAAAAATTCAAAGCCCTAACCTAACAATTGAAAAAAAAATATTTTTCCAACTAAAGCTTAAATAATGTGCAACGTAAATTATGTTATGATTGCCAGGTGGATAAGGTCATAGACATTTGCACTCACAGGATCGGGTGAGGTTATTTCATTCCGCGTTTCTGATGCGTAACATATAAAACCACTTTAAATAGGAGTGAATCGGTACGGCATGACGTCATCTCTCAGGTACGCCAACGAGAATACGTAATCGGGAGATCAACGACCCAGAAATTTGCAAAAAATATAAGTAACGATACGCTAACCCTAACAACTGTTTTATTCTTTACTTAGAGATTGTTTGGAGGTTATGTTTCAATTGATTTCCAATACAATTTTCTGTATATTCAGAAATGACGAAAATTTGATTAAAACAAGTGATAACTTATGTTTCCATTCAGCAGCTGTTTTTATTATTCGTAGGTTTTTCTGCTTTCTTTATTGTAAATTATAGTCTGTATGACGTAACCTGTCTTGTGAGCTGGCCCGGGTATGCCTTATCTTTGGCTGCTGTTTCCTTGATGAAACACCTCACTGCCTCTCTAACGAAATTAAGTTTTTTACCCTAATCCCAATTTCCAAATTTCTATCGAATATTTGAAAAATACGTAAATATATAATAATGATACCAAAACACGACATAATTTGTTACATTTATGATAGTTACATCACGTAAACAGGCTATGTATATAGGCCTACTGTTTTTTTCTAATCAACAAATTAAGCATCGTTCTTTTTATACCTGTACATACTTTTCAAATATTCGACAAAAAATTGGAAACTTTAATTAGGATAAAAAAGTGATTTACTTAGTTGGGATGGTAATGCATGACTCAGTAAGGAAACAGATGAGTGAGGCTGTAGGCGATAAGACACGTCCTGGCTAGCTCGGGTCCACAAGACAAGTTACATCACAAAGATAATAGCAGTAAGTAATGTATGTATATTACTTCCTAATATGTTAACGTTAGATATAGTTATCTTATATACTGACCTGTTGATGATGCAAGCTGTATTTATTAAGCTACTTTTAATTAAATTTCAAAGTAAAACTTATAAATATAATGAATTATAAAATTTAAAAAGGTATAATAATAAGGTTCCTTTATGTATTGTGTGAATTTTATGCCTTTTAAATCTGTTGTACAAAAACAAGCACAATAAGTATGCATGAAAAATCGAAATAAGAATTCAATAAGGTTTGAATGAGTTTATCGCCTTCCTAATGATTTGCATGATTTTATTTGATAGATACAATTATTCGAGTCGTCTAGTTTCAAAATCAACCACATCACATTTTTAGCCATTTTTAGTTTTCGACAGATTTGTTAAGTTTAAAGTGACCTATATAAGGGGAAATCATACTGGTTTCTTATAGAAAAATACGGGGTTAGTTTCAAAATGAACATCATAGAAGTTTCAAAATGGACTATATTTGATGTGGTCCACTGGGCATTAACTGCCTTCTTTGTTGTTGTTATTGCGAGTGTTGTTTTTAGTGAGGTTAGATTAGAAATGTCGATTGTAAGATTGGAAAAAGTTGTTACTTAGTAATGGTTGTTAGTTTAAAACATGGAAGTATAGCCTGCTTCCATCAGAATAAGATTTTTTTACATTAAAAAACGTGGTAATTATTTATATTAGCGACTACCGCTCCGAACGGCGAAGTTTTTTTTTTACTGCAAACGCATATTTACATACAAAAAATAACCTAACCTAACCTAACCTGACCTGACCTGACTTTGGTGCTTACTAACGCTCCGATCGGCGAATTTTTTTCCTGATAGATTTGACCTTGCTGAACACGAATCTAAAGTCATTTTTAAAGGCAAACACATATTAACCTTAGAAAACCAGGTCAAGTCAGGTTAGGTTAGGTTATTTTTTAAAAATGTGTTTGCAGTAAAAAAAATTCAAATTCGTGTTCAGCAAGGTCAAATTGTTCAGGAAAAAAAATTCGGCGATCGGAGCGGTAGTCGCTGATCTTAATATTTAGCAAAAACGTAAGTACAATTTCTTTTACATTTCATTTTAAAACCAACTACTTTCAAAGTGGTTAATTTTAAAACTGTCTACTTCACTGAAAACATCTTACAGTTAGTAGCAAAATGAACTACATCCAACAGGTTTAAATCAAAACCAACTACATCTATATTTAAATTGTTTATAATTAAAAAAATTAAAACGTCACGGTATTTTTATTTTAATGTATTGTATCCCATCCAAAGCCTAAAATTAGAAAAAAAACATAATAAATTTTAAAGTTATACATATTTTTGTGTTTTCTGAAAATTTAGGTTAAAGTGATGTAGACACCTGTTTGACGCCAGACGACTCATTTAAAGTTACACTTCTGTTCGCAGTGCCACGAATGTCGTCCTCACTTCGCCGGCTTAAGTAAAGTGGTTTAAACTAATGTTAAAGAATTATACAGGAAACGGAAGGAGAAAAGCTACATTGTTTTTTAATTAGTGCTCCGTTTAACGGCCAGGTATGGTTTACATAAGCACCCAATTAGAGCTGGCTGTTATGGTTGAACAGAGTTAGAAAGATGACGCTGTGTTTGGAAATAAATCACACTTAAATGTAAACGCAAGTAAACACTGGTTTCCAGGCATCGGTTTTGTCTTGGGAACGTTTCAGCTGTGAGTTTCCATCGGTAAATTTTTTATAATCCTCACTAAAATAAACTATCTTAATAAGGGATGGTGCTAAGGGACGATTCCTCGGCCATTGACCGAGGGATCGCTTTCTTGCACCACTTGAACATGTTTTATAAAATTTAATATTTAAAAATATTTTATATTCATCCATATATTTCTGTGTGTGTTTTGCGAATAGTTTTATATTTGTTTAAATTTAAGGTGTTTTATGTTCGTTGTTATTTTATGTATGTTGTTATTTTATTTATTATTTTATATTTTTTATTGTTTTTTTCAACATATCTATTTATTTTCTACATTAAGTTTAAAAAAAAAAAATTTGTATTCTCATTTTTTGTTTAATATTGTTGTTTCTCTTTATTGTTATATATTTATTTTTACATATTTAACTTTATATTATTATTGTTATGTATAAGTTTTGTGTGTTTTGTAATTTTTGTTTGATTTAAATTTTATTTAACTAAAATATTGCGCTTTTGTCCTAGTTGTTGATTGGCGATGATAACCACATTTGTTTTTTCACCAGGAAAATAAAATAAAAAATAAAGGTTTAGGTTAATTCAGAGTAGGATAGGTTAGGTTAGTTTTTCATCTTGTCTTTAACGTTTGCGGAATTGAATTCTGAACGTGTTTTAAAAAGGTCAAGGTAAAACGGGATACGCACGTGCAGACAAACTCAGTTGTTGTGGAAATAAGTTGCCGTTAGAACTGGACTTTGCTGTTGCAAAGTACTTCTGTCAGACAATGTAGTGCTGCTGTTATCTTTATTTGAAAATCACTTCGTAAGAAATTTTCAAAACATTTGATGTATTTTTTAAAATGGAAGTTAATCTAACGGGGAAATTTTTTGTTAATCTCCTCAACATAGACATTCGCTAAACAAAATACACATGAACCTCTAACCACAAACACAAAGAAAACAAAGGATGGGCGTTTGATAAAAGAAGAAGCTATAGTAAAGTTGTTTATAATTTTACTAATAATTTAAAATATTTAGTTGATTAAAAGTTAAATATAAGTTAAAAGGTTAAAAGTTGAATAAAAGTTAGTTAGTCACAAAAGTTAAATGTTGACAATTTTCTAGCCAGTAACAGGCGGCTTTAACAATTTCGAACTTGATAAAATATTAAATGAGAAAATTTTTTTATTTCATATAGATTATAGTAGAGTAAATTATATGATTTCATTTATATACAATTCTGTGATTATAGAATTTAATTGTTTTAAAAACCCGTAGAAGTTCACCAATGTAATTTCTAGCATGTAAAATTCTGCATGTAATTTCTAGTACTGTTTTCATGTAAAAATAATTCAGGTATGTTTTCTCAACTATTAGTTAATTACATGGAAAAAGCTTGTTATTCAGTATTTCTATAAATTTAATACGGAAATTTTGTTTTAAATTTTATAAGCTAAAACTTAACTTCACGATTCGAAATCTGTAAGATATCGCAACGATGTCGGTTTCACCTATAAGCATGTCGATCGCATGAGTATTGCAGTAGGGATATACAAACAAAATTCTCTTGTCATGACTTTAAATTGTAGTTAAATTTCACTCAGGTGGTAATGAAAACAATTGAAAACCAGATAATTGTATTGCCTAATAACATATCAGTATAACCTAATTTAATATCAATTCCTTGAACAAGTGCCGACTAGAGTTGTTCAATTCTGGGGCTATGCCAGCCAAAATATTGCAACGAGCACGTGTAATTAATGCTCCCTGGTACATCCGCAACAATTGACTCAAGGACCTTGTGTAGCCACTGTTGACAATGAAATTTGCTGAAGGTTATGAACAAAAGCTTCCACAACAGCTTACCAATGTCGTGGCATTTCCGTCAACTCAACAACGATGGTTTGGCCGGAAGATTCTCACCAGGGAAACCTTTGCAACCGGTTTGCTGTAAACACGTTATGATTATAGTGCTTACGCTTTAGTGATTATAGGCAACACAAGCTAAGTGAGTGTCAGGGGATACATCTTGGGAATTTGGCAGTATTATTTAGAGTAAAATATAATAAATAATATAATATACAAAATAGTATTCGTATGATATAATAATAATAACTGTTGGAGTCAGCTTTGGTAGATTAAACAGCTCCAGTATCGACTTAAATCAGCCTGTGCCTTGTCTATTCGATAGCTCAATCTATGATTTATCGTCAATAGTTTAAGCCAGCGTTTTGTCTTGCCGCGCGCCTAATCCCCACCCTAACACACGTTCCCTCACCCCCAGTCTTTTGCTTGCCGTAGACCGACCAGCACGTCCGTTGCGGGTCTTAAACGTATTTGTTAACCTCGTGGACGTTAAGTTCGCCCCGCTTATGTCTAAATGTAAGTGTTTCGTGTTGTGCTTGTTTTATATGCTCGTTAACCGCGAAAGTTTACATTATTTAGTCCCAGTGCCGTGTTCGAATGCGCCTTTAACCTCGCCGTTACAAGCCGCCGTTACGGAGTCGCTCGCAATCATTTAAAGACTTATTTCAATTGTGAATAGCATGAGAATTGAACTCCGTTTTATTAAGTTTTACAGCACGAGCCGTCTGCCAATCTCCACTTCACCCAGGGCCCTGCTGCAGAAGTCCAGAAGACATCAAACCTACCGTGCACGTAACCCCTTTGTTCAGCTTAGGGTAAGTGTTAATCAGTTCCAAATACTTTTAACATAAACTTGTGCCTATTTTCCCGCGGCTTAATTAGTGATAAACACTGTTTATTTGTCGATTAGGCATTTTTGCCGCCAGCCTTAATTTTATTCATGTACAATTTCAATCACAATAACGACCGCGACTATCTCTCTCTTTCGTCTTCTTTCTAATATTTTAGCGGAGCTGACGCCTCCATTTTGGTCCTCCGTGCCGGATTTTGCATTTCAGCGATCTATAAACATTTAAAGTGCAAAGAACAAGTGTTAAAGTTCTCAGTAACCTCGAACCTTATTCAGTTTTAATAGCGAGGCATTTGCTTTATAAATAAGTTTTATTAGTGATTTATAAGTGTTATTTATTGTGCGAACAATTTCGAAGCGTGTTAAATTTCACAGTAATAAGCTGAGTTGCAAGCATTGCGTAATCCTGTGTAATTTCCCGCATTTATTTCCTTGTCTAATTCAATACGCAGTAGTGACGTCACAAGCTGTAGCGTGCAGCCACATTCCGTTACTCAGCAGATTTATGGGACACCTGCGCAGATAAGGAACACTTGACTAAACAAGTTAGGCAAGATAGGCTCAATATTGATCCGTGAAGCTGCACTATAGATTTATCCTGGTCAATGAGGAAAAGTTGCAGCTGTTCTAATCTAATGCTTATGATTTGTAAAACGTTATGTCTTTTATTAACTTTATTATACAGTCCACTTTTCGTAATTAAATGTACCATTGTGTAGTCATTAGGTTTTTTAAACATAATTGCAATTTAATTTAAATTTTGTTTTTTTGTTAATTTAAATTTTGTCACGATGGCTAATAACAACGCATATTGCCTTGATAAGTTGAAGGCTATATGCAGTGATATAGAGCAAGTAAACAGCTTGCTCGGTGATAGTGAAATGTCTGAGGGCATAGTGCAGGAAGTCAGGCGCCTTCATGTCGAATTTATCGAAACTTTTGACCGCGCGGAGCAGACTTTTGACAGTCAAGCTTCCGAATTTGTCAAGAATGTCTTTATAGCAAAACGTCAATTTCAGGACACCTATCTGCCCATGATAGTAAAATATCCTAACCTCGTTAAGACGGAGGTTACCTCGACCTCGCCTGTCAAATCAACACCGACTTCACCTAACCTTCCAAGTCTAACTTTGCCAAGCTTTTCGGGCCAGAGCGACGACTGGATAGATTTTGTTACAATGTACGACTCTATGGTACATAACAATGAGACGCTTAGCAATATCCAACGTTTTCAATACTTAAAGTCCGTCTTAAAGGGAGATGCACTGGCCATCGTCACCGGACTTTCCATCTCCGAAGCAAATTACAACATTGCTTACAATGCGTTGCGTAACCGATACGCGAACCCGCGACGTCTCGCAGATCATTACTTTAACATAATTAAAGACTTTCAGCGCATCAATAATGCTTCACCCGCGGAACTAAATCGTTTCTTAACCGCGCACTCTAATGCCGTCTGTGCATTAAGAGCTATACCTCTCGAAGACTTAGCGGATTTCTTATTGTTCTCTATGGCAATTAATAATCTGGATGCCAAGACACGATTAAGTTTTGAAAGCCGACTAGGCACTAACCGCATGCCGACATATAAATTATTGAACGACTTTATAACTGAACAGGCTAGAGCCCTGGAGATGCTTAGCCAACCAGCTGCCGTGGTTGTAGCAAACGCCGGACGTGGTCAAAGACCCCGCATGTTGGTGTCATCGATGGATAAACCCGGGTTTCAAGGGGCCCTTGAACCGAATAATTACTTGTCTGAACCTAACCTCACTTTGGGTCACAGCCCTAGATTTCAATCAGTAGCGTCAAATGACAATGGCCATCAGAATAAGGACGCCCAAGGTACTATTCAGTCCAAACGTGCTGCGCCAGTCACTATGCAACCGGTTAATCAACCACTACAACCTAACTTGTTGCCTATTATGAGTGCGCCTAGAACGTCAACATTTCGCAATCGCTCGCCACCGCTTAACCTCAATCAGTCTAACATGCCTACCACGCGTGTAGGTAAATGCTACTACTGCGGAGAAAGTCACAGCATCATTAATTGTCAACGATTTATTTCTCTTACAATAGCGGAACGCATTGACGCTATTTCAAAATTACAACGGTGTTATAATTGTCTCGGCTCTCATTATCAAGCTCAGTGTCAGTCTCGTCATCGTTGTAGACAATGCAGCCAAGCACATCACACACTGCTGCACAACGACGCACCGCCACAGCAGTGACTAGCCGCCCCACGACGCCTTAGGCCAACCGCTAGCCATCCAATCGATACTAAAGCTCAACCTCGTTCTTTGTCATGCAACATTACCTCGTCTCTCGCCCTGTTGGGTACCGCACAAGTCGTCCTACAGGACCATTATGGTCAACCTCGTTTTCTAAGAGCTATTATCGACCCCGGCAGTCAAATATCTGCCATTACGAAACAAGCTAGCGATATGTTGAGCCTGCCTACTCGAAGATCGAACCTGTCTTTGATTGGCGTCGCTGCCAAGTCTACACGTATTCACGAATACGTAACTTTAATTTTATTCTCACGACATGACGCGGGCGTCATGCTGACTACGGAAGCCGCTGTGCTCAACCATATAACTGACCCGCTGCCAGCTGATAAATTATCCTCTGCTTTAAGCGCTCAATATCAGCACTTACCGTTAGCTGATCCTCAGTTCGACTTACCTGCCCCTGTTGACATTATACTGGGCGCCGATGTCTTCACGCAAATAATTATCAACGGGCCTCGTACCATCATTCATGGCCAACCATCGGCACTTAACACACTTTTAGGTTGGGTCATTATGGGATCTGTACCTTACAGTACGCCACAACAATCACGCGTGTTTATCACCTCGCTCAAGTCTATCGACGAAAACATGCGACGATTTTGGGAAATCGAAGAGGTAAACGAGACTAACTTGTTGTGCCCGGATGAGCAGCTCTGCGAAAATTTATTTGCCACCACTACTGAACGTGACGCCACTGGGAGATATGTCGTAGCTTTGCCTTTCAAACCTGACGCCGTCGAACTTAAGTCAAACCGTAATGTCGCTCTTGCTAGTTATCATGCTCTGGAACGCCGTCTGAGCCGACAACCGGATGTCTCACAACAATATCATCAGTTCATGAAAGAATATATGACTTTAGGTCATATGTACCCTGCCGTTAAGCCTTCGAATTATTTAATACCACATCATTGCGTCTTCAAGGCCGATAGTTCTACTACTAAATTACGAGTAGTTTTCAATGCTTCTGCGCCTGATTGCAACGCGCATTCTTTAAACCAGCAATTGCTGGCTGGCCCTAAGTTACAAAGGGACCTGTCCAACGTTATTATCTCGTTTCGATTGTTTGTTCACGCCGTCTGTGCGGATCTTAAATGATGTACCGCCAAATTGCCGTACGCAAGGATGATCGTCGTCATCAGCACATTTTGTACAGGCCGACTCCTCATTCTCCACTGATGGAGTATGAACTAGCCACTGTCACTTACGGGCTTACCCCGTCTGCTTATTTAGCCCTACGTACACTCGAACAACTCGTCAAAGATGAGGGCGACTGTTACCCTGCTGCGTCGCACGCCATTCATCATCAAACGTACGTTGATGATGTCGTCACTGGCGCCGATACGTCCGAGGACGCCCAGGAATTAATACGGCAACTTATTAGCATCTTCGCACTGGTAGGACTAGAGCTCAGGAAATGGTCTTCCAGCGATCCCGCGCTGCTGTCGACGCTGCCATCTTCTCACCTGGAGCACCCGTTGCTATTCCAAGACGACTCTACCGCTGTTAAAATATTGGGACTCCAATGGCATCCTGTTAATGACTCGTTTTCTTATCGTATTCAAAACTTTGTGTCGGTGCCTACGAAACTCACCATTCTTTCTTATGTCGCTCGCACTTTCGACCCACTGGGCTTCCTTACGCCTATCACATTTTGGATCAAGTCATTTTTGAAACAATTGTGGCTCGAAAGGTTATCATGGGATGAACCTTTGCCAACCGCGCTGCGCAGTCGTTGGGACAGCTTCATTGTCCACTTCGCTAAGTTAGCTGACATTCAAATACCTCGACATGTGGGCACACGTGATGCCAAACATCATTTATTAGGCTTCTGTGATGGGTCCGAAGCTGGTTACGCAGCCGCCATCTACTTGCGAACTGAATGGAACGGTTTAGTTTCCGTCAGCCTTCTAAAGGCTAAGAGCAGAGTGGCTCCCGTCAAAACACTCACTATACCTCGAATGGAGCTCTGCGGCGCCGTCTTACTGGCCAAGCTCTATAAGTCTGTTCAGCCTGCTGTGAATTTTGTGGCCGACAACGCTACGCTTTTCTTCACCGACTCAGAAATTGTGCTGTATTGGCTTAGCACCCCGCCACATCTTTTGAAAACTTTCGTTGCCAACCGTGTTATTGAAATTACCTCGAACACTTCGACCAATCATTGGTACCACGTCTCAACTGTTGACAACCCCGCGGACGTTGCTTCCCGTGGGTGTCTACCCGCGCAGTCTGCTACACATCCACTGTGGTGGCACGGACCACCATGGGCGTTACAATGTACTACCTCTTGGCGTTTGTCTAAGCCAACTGGACCGAACCGCGACCTGACCGAGCTCAAGACCGAGCCTCAGGTGCTCTGCGCGACTGTCCAAGCGCCTAACCACTTATTGAACGTTATTGAGCGTCATTCCAATCTAACCACGCTGCATCATGTCTTCGCTTACGTGCTTCGTTTCGTTATCAATTGCCGCAATAAGACCCAGCCTACCAGCCATTGTCACAACACTCGCTACAAAGCCAAGAACACCGTAGCCAAGATTCCATTCGCTGCACCTTCAGTACAAGAATTAAGGAACGCCAGAAATCTTTGCGTTAAGCTAGTACAAGAACTAGCCTTCAGCGAAACGTTGCAACGCCTACACCGCGGCGTCCCGATCAGTGCTCAACTTCGCAGCCTAACGCCCTTTATCGACTCAGTGGGGCTACTTAGGGTGGGCGGACGTCTTAATCATGCTGATATACCATACGCAGCTAAGCATGCCATTTTACTGCCTAAGCGGCATCATTATGTCAATCTTGTATGCGATTATTATCACCGCCTCGCCTTACATGCTGGGCCGCGTACCACGCAAGCGATGATCAATGGTGAGTTCTGGATCGTTGCGCTACGTTCGTTGTTACGACAACGCATTCATGCTTGCATGCGATGCTTTAGACTACAGTCGAAACCTCGGCCACCTATGATGGCAGCTTTACCGTCTTCTCGCGTCACTCCGTCGCCACCTTTCTGTAAGGTAGGCATTGACTTTGCTGGACCTTTCGACACTAAGGCCAACCATCTTCGTACGGCAAAGATCCTGAAAGCTTACTTATGCCTATTTGTTTGTATGGCCACTAAGGCTGTACATTTGGAAGTAGTATCAGACCTCTCTACTGATGCTTTTCTCGCCGCGCTTCAGCGTTTTGTCGCAAGACGTGGTCTGCCTACAGACATTTATTCAGATAATGGCACCAATTTTGTCGGCGCCGCCAACCGCCTGCACGAGGTCTATAAGATGCTCGACCAATCCAAGTCAATCATCCAACGCAAGCTCGCCGCACAACGAGTTGAATGGCACTTCAACCCTCCAGCCGCACCACACTTCGGCGGACTTTGGGAAGCTGCCGTTAAATCCGTCAAAGGGCTCCTACGCCGTACTCTTGGCACTACGTTATTGAACCTCGAGGAGTTAGCTACGTTATTTATACGCATCGAAGCTATTCTCAACAGTCGACCTATTTTCGAGGTCTCGCCTGACCCCAACGAAGGATCTACGTTCCTTACGCCCGGACACTTTCTCATCGGCCGTCCCCTTTTAGCACTCCCTGAAGAATGTCATTTTGAACCCGCGCTCAAGTCCAGATGGACTATGCTACAGCAGATGACCAATCGGTTTTGGAAAACCTGGTCTACCCAATACCTACACTCCCAGATTCAACGCTGTAAATGGAACAAGGACGCCTCACCCCTCCAGGAGGGTCAGCTTGTATTTATCACTGGAGAACATCCGAGCCCTCTTCATTGGCCAATGGGTCGGATCGTACGTCTTCACCCTGGACCCGACCGGATAACCCGCGTAGTCACCGTCAAGACCTCACATGGACAGTTAAAGCGACCTGTCCATAAGCTTGTAGGCTTTCCGCTACAACCTTAATCTCTTGACCGCTTCTTCAGCACCTGTGTGGTACAACCGCGTTTCCTCGAGTTCTTAATCTCACTCGACTTCTTCGCCTCTTCAGCAATTTTGTCCAACCTCGTTCTTTAAGTATCTTCAACGCCATAGATTTCTTCGCTACATCTTCAGCACCTCGCTTCTTCCAGTCAACCCCGTTCACCGTCACCCAGTGGTTACCCAGGGTGGGCGGTAGTCTATTGTCTTCAGCACAGCTATTGGAGCTATTCACTTCATCTGGTCTTTTCTGCTTTCTTCGTACCCCGACCACTTCTTCTTCGGCACCCTCGGTCTCCGGTGCTCTCTAGTTCTTCGCCCTCTACCCACCTGGCGGATTAAAAACATCCGTTTTTGGTGGGCGGAATGTTGGAGTCAGCTTTGGTAGATTAAACAGCTCCAGTATCGACTTTAATCAGCCTGTGCCTTGTCTATTCGATAGCTCAATCTATGGTTTATCGTCAATAGTTTAAGCCAGCGTTTTGTCTTGCCGCGCGCCTAATCCCCACCCTAACACACGTTCCCTCACCCCCAGTCTTTTGCTTGCGGTAGACCGACCAGCACGTCCGTTGCGGGTCTTAAACGTATTTGTTAACCTCGTGGACGTTAAGTTCGCCCCGCTTATGTCTAAATGTAAGTGTTTCGTGTTGTGCTTGTTTTATATGCTCGTTAACCGCGAAAGTTTACATTATTTAGTCCCAGTGCCGTGTTCGAATGCGCCTTTAACCTCGCCGTTACAAGCCGCCGTTACGGAGTCGCTCGCAATCATTTAAAGACTTATTTCAATTGTGAATAGCATGAGAATTGAACTCCGTTTTATTAAGTTTTACAGCACGAGCCGTCTGCCAATCTCCACTTCACCCAGGGCCCTGCTGCAGAAGTCCAGAAGACATCAAACCTACCGTGCACGTAACCCCTTTGTTCAGCTTAGGGTAAGTGTTAATCAGTTCCAAATACTTTTAACATAAACTTGTGCCTATTTTCCCGCGGCTTAATTAGTGATAAACACTGTTTATTTGTCGATTAGGCATTTTTGCCGCCAGCCTTAATTTTATTCATGTACAATTTCAATCACAATAACGACCGCGACTATCTCTCTCTTTCGTCTTCTTTCTAATATTTTAGCGGAGCTGACGCCTCCAATAACAATAATTTGACAAGACTATTTTAATGTACGACAGGGGGCGGGATTTTAGGGGAGGTATTAGAAGGGCCAGTGTAATACCAGTAACGATTAATCAATAATGTTTACAAGTAAACATTTTTCTTATATTTTACTAAAATGTTGAGTTTTTACGAAAAGTAGGTTGTAAGATAATATTTACTAACATATCGTTTTACATGTTACTATATCATTTTATATCAACACATTATTTTTAAGGGAATTATATAAAGGGATTTGGCCCCTTCGCAATACCTTTCGCGAAAATCCGCTTATGATGTTCGTTAGCTTAAATAAGTAGAACTCGGTCCTATTCTTCTTAAAAAACTGAGTTTAAATATTGTTTACCTACAAAATACTTGCTAAATAAAAACTAATAAGCCTACAAATAATTCTCTGGCTACCTTTGATTTATTGTAACAATATAATGACTAATAATTTGTATGTTGTAATAAATGGAAAATATTTTTCTTATCTTTTACCATGACGAATTACACAAGATTTGCTAATTCGCTGGTGGTTCCATGTAACGGGCGAACTGGAAGGCCGCCCGTCGCCCCACGTTTTTAAAGCCACGCATCAGTAATTTGGATATACCGAAAATTTTTAATTTTTAAAGCCAATAAAACTTAAAATATCTATTTAGACTTAGAGTGATAGTTGACATCGACAGTCCGTGTAAGAGTAACTCAACACAATTGTTTCTTGCGTTTTCCTCCTGGTTTTTATCATTACACAGTACTCTATGTAGGCTACTGTTAACAGCTTCAATATTTTTCTATTTTCGCACTATTGACGTACCGCCAATAATTAGATAACTGCGGACGTACTGGCTTTCCATTCCTGACCTGAAGCGGCGTAAAATACGAGTTTTGAGCGCGTATTCTTCTAAACCTCCCCAAAACACTCCTACGGTGAGGGGCCGCGCTATATATTACCGCTCTAGGCCCCACAAGGTCTAGATCCACCACTGTGAGGATAATAATAACTACGCCTAGTTGTTTAATTTAGTTCAATACATCCGTAAACGTTTCAGCAATTTGCAGTTTCCTTACGAGCATTCACAAGCCAAAAACGTAAAATTTACCACCATAACTTTGTTAACAGCTAAAATTCAGGGTCGGCTTCAGGGATTTTTTTCGGCTAGGTTTAGGGGAGTCGTCCCGGGGGGGGGGGCTAGCGTCCTCCCCCAGATTGTTTAAAATTTAAATGGTGTGTTTGAGTGCAATTTTACTCTCAAGGAAAAAAGATATAATGAGCTGAACAAAAGAGTGATTATTTCCTATTTTATTGTTGCTTGGTGCATTCTAAATTTCGCTATAATATTATTTGCATTTAGTTTAATTTTATATATATATATATATATTATATTATATATATTATATATTTATATATATATATTAAATATGGTGATATGTTTTCTTGTAATATAGTTAATAAATTAAAAATATTTCAAAAACAAGAATACTTTTAATGAATATATTTATTCTGAAAGAATATATATGTAAAAGAATATTATGTAAGAATAAATATATTCATTAAAAGTATTCTTGTTTTTGAAATATTTTATATATATATATATATATATATATATAATACATTTATAATTTTAAATTACTGATAATAATTACGAAGGATTTTAACAAATATGTAAAAAGGTTTGGTAGACCCGAGCTGTCCCGCCGGAGTAGCTAATGCTAAAATTGTAACAGGTTGAAGCCTAAACGGAAAATTTCAATTAAATTGTGTTATTCGTCAGGGTTATAATTATTTATTACGATGTACAACACTTTAGAATGATTTTATTGTTTCCACAACTTAAAGGTAGCCAAGAGAATTGGTTGTAATATCTTTTCATTGGAAGTTATTTTTGAATCTGTCTAATTTTGTTTCTTTTTAGCCTTGAGAACGGTCATAAAGAAACTGTAACTGCCTGAAATGTGTTTGGAAGTAAAGTCGTTCTATATTGTCTTGAGCTACTGCACTAGAGTTATTTAATACTACACTCTCTTTAGTCAGATCCATTTTATTAAAATAAAAGTTGTATAAATATTTTTTTCAATGCCATATATTAGCACACACTCCCCTTATGTAGGCCTATGTACATATTGTCCTGTACAAATTTTCAATCGTTAATAAAATACGTTTTTCTTCATCCGATCAAAGTCAAATACATTTTTTTGTAACCTGTAGTAGAAGATAATTGGTGTTAATGCAGTTTTTTCAAATATTTATTTATTAATTAAATTTTATAAAAAGACGATGCCTCAGTCGGATTCGAACTGAGTGATTACATGTTTGAAATCCAGCGCTTTGGGACTGATCCAACTTCTCCATAGATAGAAATCAGTTGCTTAAAAGTGTATATAAAATTATAAAAGACAGGTTTCTTTGTAATAATGGTGCATTACAGTAGATGGATATATTGAGAAATTATAGACCACCATCAGCTTCATAAATCAGCAACGAAAAGAAAAAGAAATCGAATAAATATTAATAAAGAAAAATAATAGTCCAACACCTATATACTGGATAGAGAGGAAAATGGAAAATTGCAGGTAAATTCGCTTTTATATTTTGCCACTTAATATTGTGATTCTGTGATCTATGTATATATATTTATAATAATTGTAATTATAAAATAAAAAGTAACTAAAATAAATATTTTCTTCGTTGGCCAAAGTATAAATTGACTTGAACAAATTGTATATTGTTTTTTTTATTCTATGATTTAATCATTCACAGGATAGCATGTGGCCGAATTGCAGAATTAAAAAAATCAAGAATTGCCTTGTTTATTAAAAGTTAAGGTGTTTGTATAACAGGGACAATGGCCATTTTATTATTGATTTGCATTATAACTTTTATTACCAAAACCGTTAGTTTCAAAGAATTTTTCTTACGTTAGTTTTAAAGTCACAATGAAAGGGGTGGGTTTGGGGCGGAAAAGTTTCAAAAATTAAGGCGTGGAAATGAAATTTGAAGCTATTCTTGTACTTAAAAATCATAGGAAATTCAAGGGAGGGGGCAATTGCCTTTACATCCCTCCCTTGGAGCCGGCCTTGGTATTTAGGTATATCAAACCTATATCTTGTTAACGTAAATTTAGTGTCTGAGCGTGTGGGATTAAAATGGATGTATGATGGTATGTGGAGTATGTTCTCTTTTTTATATATTAAGTAAACAATATTTGTTTTAAATACTTTTAGTTTTTTTTACAAATTTGTACGCTGTACGATGCAAGTGTTAAATCGTGTCCAAAAAAATTACGTTTTTGTGATTTAAGTTTAATTTTTTTAAAAATTTCTCCAATGTTTCAATTACAAACTCGGCAAGCTATTGATTTGTTTATTTTAAACGTAAATGCATTGGCCTCACTAGACAATAGTGTTGATAGGAAAAGATTTTTCTTACGTCACCGGAAGTTGAATCTTAACGAAGGCGTTGAGCTATTTCCGGCCTTGCAATCAGTGTGCAAGTGGGGATGTCTGTTGTGAGACGCGGTAATCTACTCTAATACGAAACAAGCAGTGTCTGTGTTTGAGGCGGGAGGAGAGGGCCATTGATCCACTGATGCATTGTAGCTCAAAGCACGTCTGTCAGCTTCCAGGAATCACTTTGGCGGTTTGTCAGTTTGGAACTTTATTTTCAACTTCTTTACTCTTCAGATAAAGAATATGTACAGTTTTATGTTTGGTTAGTGCTCACCAGTCGGTTATTTACAGAGAATTGCTAAAGATTGTCTAAATGGTTTGTAGGGGAGGAAATATAGAGATGTGTTTTAAACTTATCTAACTGCAGTAATGACGTTTACATTTTCTGAATGCAATATTTTATCTGTAAAATCATAATAACTAACTATAAACTTTTTTAGAAATTTTGTACTGTAAACACGAGTACAGGAATACATTGCAAAGGAAATTGTACTGCAAAGTTAATCCGTTTTTTTTTTGTGATTTTCTGAATCGAGAATTGTAGACAACGTAGGATGTCCATCCAGATCTACTATTTGCCAGAACTTTCATCGCTAATGTTTTCTTTCTTTTTACTTTTATTAAATGTGAATTGTTTAGTCAGAGTCTTGGGATCAGAATCTTTTAGAACTTTCTTTGTCTTTGAATCTGGATCCATTTGGCATTTGGCGGGCTGCATGTGTCTACAGCTATACACCGAATCTAAATCTATTCGGCTCACATGGCTCCACCGCTTGCCTCTGATTCGGACTGCATGTGTCTACCGCTATGCACCGAATCTAGATCTATTCGGCTCACATGGCTCCACCACTTAGCTTGCACCTGGATCCATTCAGCATTCATACGTCTACCACTTGCCTATGAATCGGGACGCATGTATCTACTATCTATTAAATCTAGATCTATTCGGCTCGCATGACTCCAGCACTTGGCTTGAATCTGGATCCATTTGACATGCACCATTTGCCTGTAATTCCATGACATTAGGCATGCATTCCACTACTACTTAACCCTGGTTCTGATGTCATTCAGCATACATTTCTCCATCACCTATCTCTGGAAATGGATCATTTTGGAGTAGCCATACCTACCTTTGGGTTTGGTTCCAGTAGGCAGATTTTGTTCCCACCATTCAAGTCATTTCCACTCCAGACCTCTCTTTTTTCTGTTATACGTCGGAGATATTACTTGTCCACTTTTGTGCGACGTGTCCAATTCTCTACGTTAGAAGATTAGACACATGGTTAAACCTGCGGGACGCTCTTTACAGTGATGTTAAACGCCGCTGACCTTTCTGATTCTATTGGACAGATCCTGACAAAAGTTTCCATCCGAGTGGATTATCGTCACAGTATTACTCTACTTCATTTCCTCTTCTAAACTCCTTTGAAAACTATCCTTGTGTGGATATTGATTCTCTCTCTTTGAGGCTGCTTTGATTGTCGGTCATCCATACCTCTGGAGGAGAAACAAAGACTAAGTGTATAAATCCCCATTCATTCATAATGCTTTATAGTTATCTCTGAACCTTATAAAGAGCTAAACAAAATAAACCCATGGACATAAACGTATAGTAAGAGGTTTAGAGTCTAACTATATACGTTTCTGAAAGTATTATTACTTAAACACCTGCTCACTTCAAGTCAGAATGTCAGATGGGGTAGGGCACTAAAAATAAATAAGTATAGAAAGTAAAAGACTTGGTAAATATTTAATAAATGAATCTTTGCAATATTGCGAAGAAAGGATAGGTAAACGTACTGGAGACAAAAGAAGCAAGCTGACTGTCAGAAGTGGGACCAACATCCGGTCCTTTGTAACCCATGGCTTCAGTAAGAGTAGCACTAGGGAAGTAAACATACCTATAGCTCCTGTCTGTTGGCTTCTTTGCTCCAACAAATCTCTTGAGTCCTTCCAATCCTCTTCCCTCAGACTCCTCTCCAGCTGTCCTTGGTTCCTGTCAAATGTCACCATCCGAAGCTCCCTTCGCTCTCCATCGCTTGCTGTTTTTGTCAGATCCCTCTCAGGTAGTGCCTCTCAAGCTCTTGGGTAGTGCTGAAAGCTCGTATTACCCACACCTTAGGGATCTGGTAAACTCAGTTGGACCCCTTCCTATTTTCCGTTCTCGTCCCAAAGTCCTTCTCCATCCACCATAACACCTCGGCAACTCGCACTTCCTCTCCCAGCCGTCTACCTCTTGCCTCCTAGAATAGACGACTGGCGTTTAAGTTTTAGTCTTAGTATGCTTAAATTGTAAATAGTGTTTAGCTTCTGTTTGTTTATTCCTATTAATGTCATCATGTATCTGTTAATCGTTTTTAGTTTTATCATGTAAAATGCCAGTTAAGTTGAGTTAGTTTAAGATCATCCATCACAATTTTGTTATTCCGTTCTAGCTCTAAGTTTTATTACACATGTTTACACTATCTCATGTCCCACAAAAAACCTTACTACATACATGACTTGACACACACAAAACGACAAATGTTCCCTAAATATTAAAAGAGAGAGAGAGAGAGAGAGAGAGAGAGAGAATCAGTCAGCCAGTCTAAATGTTTAAAATCAACGCAGTCCGCCAGAATAAAGTCCTTATTACCGTCCCTCCCAAAAAACGTCCTGCCTTGCAAAAAGTCTTTCTGCATCCAGCCCCTACCAAAAGCTCTGTTCCCATATTCCTACCCGCAGCCATTGTCGGTGACAGACGCTGCATAACCTCGGGGGCCACGAAACCCCCTCCTTCTCTGACTGACTGAAACATATCTAGGCCTATGTGTAAATAGCAATAGATTTTATGAGTCCGTGTCTAGCCTTCACGAGCTTCACCATTAGTGTAAAAAGAAAGATAATTCGCTAGTCAACTCGTGTGTGTTTAGTTAAAGGAATTACTATCTGGTTTCCAAACACCTTAACTACTGTCACACTTGGACAAATCGCTGCACAAGTACAACGCTAATGATAGAATTGGTCGATTTTAATCTTATTTCGTAATCAAAGGATTTTAAATTGAAATTCCGTGGGAAGACAGTTAGAGTCGTACTTGGGACTTTTTACAGGGAGTGTACTGTAAGTTTTCTTGCAAGTTTACTTGGGACTTTTTACTTGCTGATAATTTTGAGAGGGAGTGACTCTGAGATTTCAACATAAAAAATGTTTCAATCCAAGATTGGATATCAGCGCTCGTGCTTCATAAGTTCTTATTTGTACTTTAAAATTGTTAAAATGTTTAGTGTCCTTTCAAGTGTTCATGTGTTCTAACTCTTTGACAGCCACCAGCTGAATAAGCTTGTAAAGAAAGGGCTTCCACGTGACTCCAATAGAGAATAGGTTCATATTATAGTACACGGATCAGCACAACGAATGCAATGATATTTCCATACATCTTAGGTCAGAAAACCTTATGTACCAAACTCAATCCTATATATTATTCAAATTCCATACTTACCCTTCAAGGGAGATAACAGCCACGATGACAGATCGCCCTAAATCTATAATAATGGGTTTATTAAATGCCTTTAGATAGTTTACGCGGTAAATGTAGAGTGACTGGATAATGAGGTTACATTACAGGGCTGGGCCAGTGTTCGTAAGCCGTTTATCCCACATTCATTAACTAGACACGGTTATAAGAGGCACGCTGCGAGGGGCTTGGAGAGATGACCCCAGAAGTATTATAAAGCGTGTTTCTTGACTTCAGGAGGTTAGACAACTACTTTAAATTAGCCAGTTTTATGAGCAATGTAATATTAATATCAAGTCTCATAAAGAAGTATAAATATCGTAAAATTGTTGAGGCATTTATCATATAAAACTATTTGTTTGTAAACTATGGTGTAAATAAAAATTGCCTTAAGTACATTGAATTTGAAAAATGTCGTAATTTTGTTTGTCGATGGTCGTATATTTGAGTAATGATATTACTGAAGAGCGCCTAGGAAAATGGCTATACTCATGACAGAATCGCTGTAACAGACAGCTCTCAAGCGGGATGGGTTTATGCCCACTAAGGACCAAGTGACGATTCTGAGGGTCCAGCCATTACGTAAGGACAACTGAGAGTAGATAAAGGTCCACCTTTGTACCTCCTGGACCGAACTAATCAGACTGGGTATTGAAGTAAGGAGACTGGGCGTTCGGAAGGTTCCACTGATTCCGAGTAGTTCTGGAAAAGCAGCCGAATCGTTGTGCCTCGTTAGAGTTCCCTAGGTGCGGTGACCCGTTTAGGCCTTACAACAAGGTCGTAAGATTCTTGTAAACTGGTATCAAGAGTCGTGGCACCAAAACCCTCTTCTGGGCGAGAGTCACGAGTTTGAGGTTGGATCGTAGGAATAGAGGTTTCATAAGCTAGACTGAAGATACTCCCACATGACGGATCTATCTTTGTGTTATTTGACAAGGAAGCCAGATACTCCTTGTGACCATTATTTCCTTTACACCATATTTCTTACTTTTCTACAACGCACTACCTCCAGTAACAAAAAGGTTCTAATGAACTTTAAAAAAAACCTCATTAGGTTCAATATTTCTTCGTAGATAAAAATAATAATTTAAAGTTTGTTTTTTAAGATATTGTTATTTCTTGTAAGCCTTTAATCTAACCTGATTTCATAGATACCTACTTAATTTAAGTACCTGTAGAGGTTCAGTAAAAGCTCTAATACCGGCTTCTTCGGGATCGGCATGTTGCCAGTTATCGAAAATTTCCGGATAATAGAACGTAACCTATATACAGTTCGTACTGTGCATAACGTTATCCTACCTATCAAGGAAAATCGATTGTATTTTTGAAATCTTACTTCCATATTTCTTTGTAAACAATTACTGAATTTCCATACGCACTAATAACCAAATCTTGCGCATACAAAATTTATAAGAAAAAAATTAGAGAAAGAAAAGAAAATAATTGCTAAAATTATTTTCGTTCATACAACATTAAAATAAACCATGCAGGAGATGCATCAGTAACACTTAACTATACAAAGACCAATGCTTTTATGTTTCAATGATTTTTAAAGGATGTCTGACTGCCTGTTACGCGATGATTGTTGTTCAACAAAAACTGTATTTCCGATGAATCATATCTTGTAACGATCAAGAAGTGTACTGTACTAATTTCTTTTTGTTTAGAAAATTTACCGGTTAATAGAACGTTCCGGATGATAGAATCCCGGATAAAAGAGCTTTTACTGTACTTGTCTAGAACTCTTTAAATTCGGAATGCTTTTAAATTTAATTAAGGCTACTTGTGTGAAGTTTTAAACGTTAGAAAAGAGTAAATTAGCAGTTAATTTTTCTTGACTAATGAATTAACTCTCAGTGTCGCCGTAATGTTAACCTCCCCCCCTTCTTATCATGACCAGTGACTACTTTACTGGGGTCATGAAATGACTTTTCCTGAGGTCATACTAAAACCGAGTGAGTTGTTATTGTGCGAGGTAGATTTATATTTAGGTACAATTTACGTTTACCCACTAATCGACGAAATTAAAATGCTACTCGTTTTTAAAACTATGTATAGGGGCTCCTCTAACTGTAATCAAGCACGGAATGTTGATACGACCGCAGCACAGTCGTACAAACATTGCGTTTGACTGAAATAAATGTGTGATTGGGTGATGCTTGAAGTCTTGTGTCTGTCGGCGTCTATATAAACATACAGTTTTATGTGTTGTTTGGTGCCTGCGATGAATGCCAGCACCACCCATTCTCTGCAGCTACCTTGCGGGACAGTTTTAAATCCAGAGAACGCGTTATCAGTATATTTTGTAAATAAATAATAAAATCATTTTTAATAACAAACTAAAAAATATAAAATAATTTTCGGCAGGCATACTCACAGTATTATAAACTCATACAGGTTCATAATTCCATATAGTTTGAATTAAACATTTGTGAATTTTATTAAGTATTAAAATAATTGTATAATTCATAACAAAACGGGGGATGCATGCAATAGATTCATATTCAGTAACATTTACAAACGTTAAAGTAATCTGTATGGGGATATAACTAACATGTAAGTGTGTTTAGGGTAAATTATGTTTTATTTCAACCCGTTTAAAAAAAAAAAATGTGTATTTAATTATTTATTACTTCCCTTTTTGTCTGATTTGAGTTGCTTGCTTATATACTTTCTACAAGTTTTCTCATGAGGAGTTTTATGTTTATACACTTTGTACAAGTGTTGTAGGATTATACACTTTGTACAAGTGTTGTCATGAAGATTTGTATGTTTATACACTTAGTACAAGTGTTGTCATGAAGTTTTTTTTCTTTATACTCTTTTTACAAGTGTTGTGATGAAGATTTGTACGTTTATACACTTTGTACAAGTATTGTCATGCAGATTTGTATGTTTATACACTTTGTACAACTGTTGTCATGAAGATTTCTATGTTTATACACTTTGTACAATTGTTGCTATGAAGATGTCTAGGTTTATAAACTTTGTACAAGTATTGTCATGAATAGTTGTAGGTTTATACATTTTATTCAAGTATTGTCATGAATAGTTGTATGTTAATACACTTTGTACAAGTATTGTCATGAATAGTTGTAGGTTTATACACTTTGTACAAGTATTGTCATGAATAGTTGTAGGTTTATACACTTTGTACAAGTATTGTCATGAATAGTTGTAGGTTTATACACTTTGTACAAGTATTGTCATGAATAGTTGTAGGTTTATACACTTTGTACAAGTATTGTCATGAATAGTTGTAGGTTTATACACTTTGTACAAGTATTGTCATGAATAGTTGTAGGTTTATACACTTTGTACAAGTATTGTCATGAATAGTTGTAGGTTTATACACTTTGTACAAGTATTGTCATGAATAGTTGTAGGTTTATACACTTTGTACAAGTATTGTCATGAATAGTTGTAGGTTTATACACTTTGTACAAGTATTGTCATGAATAGTTGTAGGTTTATACACTTTGTACAAGTATTGTCATGAATAGTTGTAGGTTTATACACTTTGTACAAGTATTGTCATGAATAGTTGTAGGTTTATACACTTTGTACAAGTATTGTCATGAATAGTTGTAGGTTTATACATTTTATACAAGTATTGTCTTGACTAGTTGTATGTTTATCTTTGTTACATCTAGACTAGGGTATCTCATGTTTCTAGCATTATACAGTATTATTATGTCTGTGTAAAGGGAGTTATTATTCACCATACGTTCCTCCCTACAAGGGGGATGTAAAAGGTAAGTCACCTGACAGAGAGTAGGTATATTTCAGTTGTGCACGCCAAATGGCATATTATCCACTATAGTCTTTTATCAAGGTTGTTTATTGACATAGTTTTTTTATCTTTCATAGGTAAAATAGTCCAACTGACTGATCGCGATTTTTATAAGATAAAATCCTATTCTTTACACACAAACACACACACACACACACACACACACACACACACACACACACACACACACACACACACACACACACACACACACACACACACACACACACACAAGTTTGACACTAGTTTCACTTGCCAATCTTGCCTAAATACGAGTACATGAAATAAATAATACCAACAGTTCGGCAATGAAATATACTGCAAACTATTTTAAATTAAATTTAGCTACGACTGACTAAACAGTATATTTGCATTGTTATTAACAAAGTAAATAGCAATTTGCACAGTGTTGCTTCAAAAATTCAGATTTAAAAATTTCTGCAGTAATTACTTGTTGAAATCCGAACCGACGCGACGCTTCCTACTTGAATGCCCCCATGAGGAGAGTGACTAATGATCCAACACTGATTGAGTATTTACTTGGAGCAATCATTACTAAATACGTCATGTCACATCAAGAGGGTACTTGAGTCTGTAATAATGTCAAGGGCATCGAATCTTAAATCAATTAAGGGATAATTTATGGAGAAATAAACATTCTAAGATTTGCTGATTAATGAATCACATCCTACAGAAACTACTCATTGTTAATTAGATTTTTTGTAATATAAACAGGGGACAGGTTTTTGAAGTGTTCAGTATGTTTGGAGTTTTAATGTTATATTGACGAATCTTCATTCAATTTGTTTTGGTACCTTTGCTGAAGAGGTTATATTTCATGTGGATCGAGTTACGCTTATACTTCAGACAAGGTGTAACTGATAAAGACCTCTTTTTGATTCCAATAGGAAGTAGGTCTACTTGAGTCACAAAAGCCTCGGTGCCATACGTTTCCCTTATATTCCCTACCAGGAGGTTATGACTCTTTCTTAATTCTCCCTATTTTTACACCCTAATACTCCCTATGTTTACATCTTAATACTAACTATTTACGCCTTAAAACTCCTTGTATTTACAACTTAATACTCCCTATGTTTACACCTTAATACTACCTATGTTTACACCTTAATACTACCTATGTTTACACCTTAATACTACCTATGTTTACACCCTAATACTCCCTATGTTTACATCTTAATACTAACTATTTACGCCTTAAAACTCCTTGTATTTACAACTTAATACTCCCTATGTTTACACCTTAATACTACCTATTTTTACACCTTAATACTACCTATGTTTACACCTTAATACTACCTATGTTTACACCTTAATACCCCCTATGTTTACACCTTAATACTACCTATGTTTACACCTTAATACTACCTATGTTTACACCTTAATACTACCTATGTTTACACCTTAATACCCCCTATGTTTACACCTTAATACTACCTATGTTAACACTTTAATACTACCTATGTTTACATCAAATTACTAACAATTTACACCTTAAAACTCCTTATGTTTACACCTTAATACTCCCTATGTTTATACCTTAATACTCCCTATGTTTACACCTTAATACTACCTATGTTAACACTTTAATACTCCCTATGTTTACATCATATTACTAACAATTTACACCTTAAAACTCTATATGTTTACACCTTAATACTCCCTATGTTTACACCTTAATACTCCCTACGTATACACTTTAATACTCCCTATGGTAACACCGTAATACTCCCTATGTTTACATCATAATACTAACTATTTACACCTTAAAAACTCTTATGTTTACACCTTAATACTCCCTATGGTCACACCGTAATACTCCCTATGTTTATACCTTAATACTCCCTATGTTTACACCTTAATACTACCTATGTTAACACTTTAATACTCCCTATGTTTACATCATATTACTAACAATTTACACCTTAAAACTCCTTATGTTTACACCTTAATACTCCCTATGTATACACTTTAATACTCCTTATGGTAACACCATAATACTCCCTATGTTTACACCTTAATACTCCCTATGTTTACACCTTAATACTCCCTACGTATACACTTTAATACTCCCTATGGTAACACCGTAATACTCCCTATGTTTACATCATAATACTAACTATTTACACCTTAAAAACTCTTATGTTTACACCTTAATACTCCTTATGGTCACACCGTAATACTCCCTATGTTTACACCTTAATACTCCCTATGGTAACACCGTAATACTCCCCATGTATACACTTTAATACTCCCTATGGTAAGACCTTAATACTCCCTATGTTTACACCTTAACTACCTATGTTAACACTTTAATACTCCCTAAGTTTACATCATAATACTAACTATTTACACCTTAAAACCCCTTATGTTTACACCTTAATACTCCCTATGTATACACTTTAATACTCCCTATGTTAACACCGTAATACTTCCTATGTTTACATCGTAATACTAACTATTTAAATCTTAAAATTCCTTATGTTTACACCTTAATACTCCCTAATGTTTACACCCTTTTACTAATTATGTTTAAACCTTAATATTCCGATGTTTACACCCTAATACTTCCTAATTTTACATTGTATTACTAATTATGGTTAAACCTTAATATCCCTATGTTTACACCGTAATACTCCCTAAGTTTACATCATAATACTAACTATTTAAATCTTAAAATTCCTTATGTTTACACCTTAATACTCCCTAATGTTTACACCCTTTTACTAATTATGTTTAAACCTTAATATTCCGATGTTTACACCCTAATACTTCCTAATTTTACACGTTATTACTAATTTGTTTGAACCTTAATATTCCTATGTAACCTTATTAATTTAACTACTGATTAAGGTTTGTGATTCAAACAAAAATCTTGTTTAGAATGTATTTTTGAGTCATATATGTGAAGAAGAGGGGACAGAGTGTTTTTGAATTAATTATCACCGTTTAAACTAAGTATTTCGGTGTCAAGTTTATTGGTTTTTGTTTAGTTTTTTTTTGCATATAAAGTGTTTGAGTATTGTTATACATTCATTACTATACTATCATTATTATATAATTCAATAACGTTTGCCATTCTTGTAAGTCCTAGATCGACTTAGTTTGGTTGCAAATTGCATTCTAGATATCTGTCTAAGCAGAGTATTGTTGACTTGGCCAATACCTGCAGCGAGCATGCAAAGCACGATTTACAATCCGATATAGTCGGCAGTGGTGGCCGTGCGTAATGTCCTATTTACAGCTATAATACCGGCGACACAGTCTACCTCTTGGAATGACAATGGGCTAATGTTTCATAAACATCGCATTGCCCCATGAATACCAATGCCACTGATAATGCGATGTAATATTTCATGGAGGACAGCGACTTGCTATTAATATAATTTATTATACCAATAAAAACGCGTCTGTCCGACCATTACGGCCGCGTGCTCGCTCGAACAAACACTCTTTCTAGTGTCACACACACATGTAATGTCAAGTGATATAGCCTAGCCACGATTAGACGTAGCAAGTACTGTATAAGAGCTCGAGATATCTCTTATGTTGAAATGCAATTAAGCTAAGATTTATTATTGAAGTAAAGATATACATTTACAGATAAATAAACATCCGGTACGTATTTTGTTAAAATTACTATAGTGTTTTAAAGTTGAAGTAAACACTTCAAAGAAATACTTTTGAAAATGTATGCAAAATTTCTTAAATAAGAAAATTAATACATTTTTCAATTAAAACTTGAGAAATTATTTATTTATTAAAACCCCTCTCCCCCTCTCTCCCTTTATTTGTGTGTGTGTGTGTGTGTGTGTGTGTGTGTGTGTGTGTGTGTGTGTGTGTGTGTGTGTGTGTGTGTGTGTGTGCGTGCGTGCGTGCGTGCGTGTGTGATTTACTACGAGAAATCAAGTTAACTATTACAGTAGTAGAATTAAGGGAATGTCACAAGCTTCTTGTCCATAGGAAAATATAAAGGTTACGTGGGTCACATCCTGAAGAGAACTTTTTTTCTTTAGCTACTTAGGGATGTTTATCGCTTAGAAAAAGGCAGAAGGAAATGGAAATTGAAGGGTGTAAGCGAAGAACGTGCAATGCCTTTGGGGAAATGATAACTGTTGTAGGTTGGATCGTTTAACTGAAATAAACCTGCCTCGTCCGGGTTCAAGGAGAACCTACCGGTTACACGCCCGTATATATATTTTGTCCGTCTTCAGTTGAAGTTTTCTGGTTTAGTTTTGTTTTTGATATCAGGGTAATCTACGATGTGAGTTAGGAGGAACTTGCTGAGTCCGTTTAAAGGCGTTTGGATACGTCTCGTCAACTAGTTGTGGACTTGTCCAGCATTGCTTAGTATTTAGTCACCGACGAAGATATCTTTACTATGGAAACGTGCTTGGAATTTATTAAATGTATTTGTTGTGAGAGAGTGTCAATATGTTTTACATTCATAACCTGATTCGACGTGTAATCAGCGTGGCGGAGTTTTTTTGCTTAACTTCATGTAATTTAACCTTTACATTCCACACGGCCATACCTCATTCATATATCTATGCAGATTTTACAAAGTAGAGTGAACAAAGGTTTTATTTCAGTGTAGGAGGAATAACATTTTGTCTTCTGTTATTCGCCATTTGATAATTACATGTAAGGATTTCGATTGTTTTTAGTGTCAGACTTGACAAGGGCAAGAAAATGTCCGTTAAAATATATATATTTGACTCACATATTAACCGTTATTAACCTTAACCAGTTTTAATTTTATCAATAAAAAAAATAATTTAAATACATTTTTCTAAACAATAACATAAAAAATAGTAGGTTGTGCCGTGGACCAGCGGGTGTGTAGTTGGCCTACGTTTACAAAATGGATGACCTGTGGAGCTGTCTAAGAGTGGTACGTCGTATTTGCTGCTAAATAGACACACATTATTAAGATCCAAACATTTATTGCCACCCACTTCCCGCCTATTATTTTACGCCGTTTTATGTTACGTTCAGAATTTTTATTCTTAACGACTACACTCGGAAATGTTGTTAACCTCATGAAGCCTAATCCGTCCGTGGCTAAATTACTAGTTTAGTCATTTCAAGATATATACAGTAGTTAATTCGCATGTCTTTTATATTTATGTCACTTGTGCTGCCCCTAGCGGCGGAAAACCGTACCGGTAAATTCACGGAAAACATTGAAAGCTAGCAAGGATGATTTTAGCCTGTAAATAACATTTTATTAAGGTATGGTTCTGTATAACGCAGTGTAGTAGAGATTGGGCAATACGTAGTTAGATAATTTAACAAGTCAGTTTAGTTATAGTCTAGTGAATAAGTTTTAGAGTGCTGCTGTAAATGTAATTTTTATGTCTGTTTACAGGTAAGTCAGCTGATTGCGTAGAGGCTTCAAATCGGTAACGTATTCCTACTTAGAGATTTTATATTTGGGCTAGTTATAGTTAAAGACTGTTTGCCTTGGCAACCACCAATTACGCCAGACTATCTAGTCGGCCTAAATATGATAGGCCTACTGTTCAAACCGTTGCCTTTATTATTTTATCTCCGTTTACATTAGAAGTTACCAATTATCGTATGTCCTGATGGCTCTGTGATACTCGTTTTAAAATGGATAACATGAATAGGTTTTTTAATTCTAAAATAAAATTAAATTTTAAAAACGTGGTTTTAAAATTCCCTTTAGGAGCATGATCTTTCTTTTTAATTCTAAAATAAAATAAAATTTTAAAAACATGGCTTTAAAATTCCCTTTAGGAGCATGATCTTTCGAAATGATGCGAAAAGAATAACAAGTTTTTGTCTGCTGCTCGGAGACATTTGAATTTTTTAATAGTAAAGCTAAAAGCTCTTGTAGATATATTACTTTTAAAGGGAGTTGGTTTTTTAAATTTCATAAACATTTACGATGAAACTACTGTATGTGTAATAAAAATCCAATGATTTATGATGTCATAAAAATTCACAATATTCCAGGATAGTAAACATTGTATTATTTTTAGATTATTTAAAAATGAAGTTTAGGATTTATTCATTTTGGTTTATTATTATATCACTTTTGATATATTATTTTAATGATGGATTGATGTATTATCGTTGAAGATAATGTATTATTACTCAATTTGACATCGGAAAGTAGGCAGAAAATAATTTGCAGGATTTAAATTAATTAATTATTATTTATTTATTAAATAATATATGTTTCTTGTGATTGAATTGTGTATTGAAAATAAATTACTAAGGAAGTGGTTAAAAAAGCGATTCCAAGATTTAAACTGTATTAACTAGTCAACATAGACTACATTTGAGTTAAATTAGTAAAAATTTCATTTTATATATTTTCATATTTTTATTTTAAAATAGAATTGTAATTTTGTCTTATTGTTGTAATCTAAATTTTGTCTTATTGTTTAGATCTAATTTTGTCTCATTATTGTAATGCGGCAAATTTCACACTCAGCCTACCGATAAGGTGGTAAAAAATTATTATCTAATTTTGGACGAAATCACTGTCCATTGTCAGTTTGCCAGTAAGCCACGTGAAAGCATAAAGTAAAGAAGACAAAAGGGATATAAAAAAGAAACTGTTATTTTTTCCTCAGAAAGTCGTAAAGTTAGATTCGAATTGTGGTTTGCCTAAAATTCACCATTTCAAAATTCATTAATGAACAAAATACTGAAATAACTAAAATAATGATAAGTATACACCAGTTATTCTGATGCTTTGTCCGAGTTATAAATATTCCAGACTCTATGACAAGATTATATGCATAGGCAATTTTACCAATTGAGTTTATGTGGGCAAATGCGAAATCAATGAGGCGGCGGCAGGTTGTTGACCTTGACATTCGCGAAAGTAAATTAGACACCTGTGCAGGATGCCTCAGGCTTCGCTAACAGCTGCTTACTTATTAAATCCTAACGTCTTTCATCTGTGCTATGAATTTCAATCTGTGTTCCAGCTTCGCCAGCTGTATCTCGTGTACGTTTTGTTTTTACAGCTGACTTCTGGCTAAATTACATTTTTATCGTGTTCTGTAATGCCTTTTGAATTAAAATTAAATTAATTATGACTGTGACTAATTACAAATGATGACTGATTTGGTAGTTAATTTTTTGTAACCAATGGGTTCATTCTTAGAGTTAAATTAGAGGATTTCTTTCTATAGATAAACAATAGGTCGTTTAATTAACAATAAGAAAATTTAGGTACAAGTTTTTTTAAATATAGATTCATTCTTGAAGTTAAATCTTCGGTTTAAATTTTACGTTGTTTAGCTAACAATCTAAAAATTTAAATACACATTTTTTAACATAAGTTGTAAAATTTATTGTAACTTTTTTTGTTTATTTTATGGTGAACACTATACTATCATCTACCCTACACTATTTATATTGATCTCGCGCGACACCGATATTGCAAAAAAATATTTGAAGTAAAACGTTCTAAAGAACACGTAAATAAAAACAAAACCTGGCCATGTGCCCCCAAAATTGAAAATTTTTAGAAAAAAAGACATTAGCCTAAAGTCAAAAATTTCTTATATGGGCTTTAGAGCACTTATAATTTTAGTAAGTGGTTAATTTATTAAGCTTAAACGTACAAATATTATGTTTCACAATAGTAAAATATAAACACAAGAATAAATATGCTACGACTCTGATAATACACAATTGAAACTTAATTAAAAAAATTGAACATAACCTATGATATTTTATCAAATATTAAAAAATATTATAGGTTATGTTCAATTTTTTAAATTAAGTTTCGACTCTATCATCACTGAGAATGACTACATAACGTTATTGAAACGCGTCAGTTTTTATAATTGTGAGTCGTAGCATATTTATTCTTATGTTTATAATCTTCACTCACAACCCAGCTCGAATATTGTTTATATATTATAATATAACTTCAGAATATCCGGTTAGGATTTAACAAAATAAAATTTCCTAACGTAAACTAACAGATTGACAAGTGAATTAACCATCTTGCTGTACTTTGTTGCATTGAGACACAGAAAAGAGACCGTCGATCACGTCAAACATGGACTGTTTAGCTCATGTAGGTAGATCTCATTGTTTTCCAACTAAACCCATCCTAGCTGGATACTTTGTAGGTTTACGGGGTTGTAATACAGTTATATTTCAAACAATGTTAATAAAACGGCTAGTATTGTGGACACTTGGTTTAAACACACCAGCATTACGCGTTCTGTACCGGCAACTAAATTGTGAACGGATAGTAGTGAACTATTACTTTTTATATAAAACTGGAGAAAGGCGAGAATGTACAGCGTAAGATCGGGATGGGAAAGGTTTCGTCACGCTTCGCCACCCCGCCCATCGGAAGGCTATCTTGACATTTCAGAAACATCCTGCTGGCAGAGCGCTAAAATTGCCAGCAACCCGCCTCTCAGCTAATGAAATGTTTTTTTCTAGGTTAGTAGCAGGATGGCGATTCCTTTCTAATCACTATCAAGCAGTATTGCTGATACATTTTCATCGTAAATAACCTACACAAAAGTTGATTTTGAAACATAACAAAACCAGCTTTTAATGATGTTCATACGTTTACAATAGGATTTCTATATTTTATAAATTGTAGTTTTTCAAAATACAGTATTAGACAAAGAGATAATGATTTTGGCACAGAAACGGACTCTCTTGTCTACGTCCAGCGCTTATTTGATAATATAATACGGAAATGGCGTCAAGAACTGGATGTAGTGTTTACTAGAATCGATAGGAAACAATAAACCAGCTCTGAACGATAACTGTCAAGGCCAGTTTTCTTTCAAAAAAAATATTTTTATATGTAAAAACAAATAAAAAAACGTACACAAAACTCACAAATTAATCATTTATTGACTCATACACGTTTCAATGACAAAGTCATCATCATCATCATCAGTGAGTGTTGCTACTACAAACTCTAACTTACAACTATACGTTGATTTAAAGTAGAATATGAATGAATCTGTGGCAGGGTAGGGATGCTGTGTTGCCAGTTCGAACGCATTGACAGTCAACCCACCACTACCAGCGACTGAAATTGCAGAACGAAGCAAGGTACACCACTAGTAAATCACTCCACCACGGTTACGATGTCACTGAGCGACGAACGGAAGTTTAACATCGAATTGGCAACAATTCATACGCACGCAGCAAGATGTAAATTTCCTATTAGCTCAGACGGCTGTAATCCCCACTCCCTCTGGTCGATTTCACCTACGCAAAATTCTATTCTGTTTTACATCAAACTATACTATAACTAGTTAGTTGTAAGTTAGCGTTTGTAGTAGCAACACTCACTGATGTTGATGATGACTTTGTCATTGAAAAGAGTATGAGTCAATACATGAATAATTTGTGAATGTTATGTACGTCTTTTGAACCTCACAAACTAAGCTCAAAGAATAGTTGTATTTTATATATGGCAATCCCTACAGAACGGAAATGGCAGGATAGCGGCCCATTTGGATGTGTCCTCCCAAGGCAAGCGGATATGTATAAGCAGTACCATAATTTCCCCGTATTTCCTAATCCAGGGACTAAATATCGCATTTGCCTAGACTTATCTAATTCCATGTATTAATAGTATTTCTTATCAATCTGCTTGCAAGTAGTTGTAACGGGCAACTCTTTATTACCTTCACTTCTATTTGGGTTATTACGTCTACTTATCTGTGATAGATGTCATACTTGTGTATTGCGACGTCTACTCATCGGTGATAGATGTCATACTTGTGTATTGCGACGTCTACTCATCGGTGATAGATGTCATACTTGTGTATTGCGCCGTCTACTCATCGGTGATAGATGTCATACTTGTGTATTGCGACGTCTACTCATCGGTGATAGATGTCATACTTGTGTATTGCGACGTCTACTCATCGGTGATAGATGTCATACTTGTGTATTGCGACGTCTACTCATCGGTGATAGATGTCATACTTGTGTATTGCGCCGTCTACTCATCGGTGATAGATGTCATACTTGTGTATTGCGACGTCTACTCATCGGTGATAGATGTCATACTTGTGTATTGCGACGTCTACTCATCGGTGATAGATGTCATACTTGTGTATTGCGACGTCTACTCATCGGTGATAGATGTCATACTTGTGTATTGCGACGTCTACTCATCGGTGATAGATGTCATACTTGTGTATTGCGACGTCTACTCATCGGTGATAGATGTCATACTTGTGTATTGCGACGTCTACTCATCAGTGATAGATGTCATACTTGTATATTGCTACGTCTACTCATCGGTGATAGATGTCATACTTGTGTATTGCTACGTCTACTCATCCGTGATAGATGTCATACTTGTGTATTGCGCCGTCTATTCATCCGTGATAGATGTCATACTTGTGTGTTGCGCCGTCTACTCATCGGTGATAGATGTCATACTTGTGTATTGCGACGTCTACTCATCGGTGATAGATGTCATACTTGTGTATTGCGACGTCTACTCATCGGTGATAGATGTCATACTTGTGTATTGCGCCGTCTATTCATCCGTGATAGATGTCATACTTGTGTATTGCGACGTCTACTCATCGGTGATAGATGTCATACTTGTGTATTGCGACGTCTACTCATCGGTGATAGATGTCATACTTGTATATTGCTACGTCTACTCATCGGTGATAGATGTCATACTTGTGTATTGCTACGTCTACTCATCCGTGATAGATGTCATACTTGTGTATTGCGCCGTCTATTCATCCGTGATAGATGTCATACTTGTGTATTGCGACGTCTACTCATCGGTGATAGATGTCATACTTGTGTATTGCGACGTCTACTCATCGGTGATAGATGTCATACTTGTGTATTGCGACGTCTACTCATCGGTGATAGATGTCATACTTGTGTATTGCGACGTCTACTCATCGGTGATAGATGTCATACTTGTGTATTGCGCCGTCTACTCATCGGTGATAGATGTCATACTTGTGTATTGCGACGTCTACTCATCGGTGATAGATGTCATACTTGTCTATTGCGACGTCTACTCATCGGTGATAGATGTCATACTTGTGTATTGCGACGTCTACTCATCGGTGATAGATGTCATACTTGTGTATTGCGACGTCTACTCATCAGTGATAGATGTCATACTTGTATATTGCTACGTCTACTCATCGGTGATAGATGTGATACTTGTGTATTGCTACGTCTACTCATCCGTGATAGATGTCATACTTGTGTATTGCGCCGTCTATTCATCCGTGATAGATGTCATACTTGTGTGTTGCGCCGTCTACTCATCGGTGATAGATGTCATACTTGTGTATTGCGACGTCTACTCATCGGTGATAGATGTCATACTTGTGTATTGCGACGTCTACTCATCGGTGATAGATGTCATACTTGTGTATTGCGCCGTCTATTCATCCGTGATAGATGTCATACTTGTGTATTGCGACGTCTACTCATCGGTGATAGATGTCATACTTGTGTATTGCGACGTCTACTCATCGGTGATAGATGTCATACTTGTATATTGCTACGTCTACTCATCGGTGATAGATGTCATACTTGTGTATTGCTACGTCTACTCATCCGTGATAGATGTCATACTTGTGTATTGCGCCGTCTATTCATCCGTGATAGATGTCATACTTGTGTATTGCGACGTCTACTCATCGGTGATAGATGTCATACTTGTGTATTGCGACGTCTACTCATCGGTGATAGATGTCATACTTGTGTATTGCGACGTCTACTCATCGGTGATAGATGTCATACTTGTGTATTGCGACGTCTACTCATCGGTGATAGATGTCATACTTGTGTATTGCGCCGTCTACTCATCGGTGATAGATGTCATACTTGTGTATTGCGACGTCTACTCATCGGTGATAGATGTCATACTTGTGTATTGCGACGTCTACTCATCGGTGATAGATGTCATACTTGTGTATTGCGACGTCTACTCATCGGTGATAGATGTCATACTTGTGTATTGCGACGTCTACTCATCAGTGATAGATGTCATACTTGTATATTGCTACGTCTACTCATCGGTGATAGATGTCATACTTGTGTATTGCTACGTCTACTCATCCGTGATAGATGTCATACTTGTGTATTGCGCCGTCTATTCATCCGTGATAGATGTCATACTTGTGTGTTGCGCCGTCTACTCATCGGTGATAGATGTCATACTTGTGTATTGCGACGTCTACTCATCGGTGATAGATGTCATACTTGTGTATTGCGACGTCTACTCATCGGTGATAGATGTCATACTTGTGTATTGCGCCGTCTATTCATCCGTGATAGATGTCATACTTGTGTATTGCGACGTCTACTCATCGGTGATAGATGTCATACTTGTGTATTGCGACGTCTACTCATCGGTGATAGATGTCATACTTGTATATTGCTACGTCTACTCATCGGTGATAGATGTCATACTTGTGTATTGCTACGTCTACTCATCCGTGATAGATGTCATACTTGTGTATTGCGCCGTCTATTCATCCGTGATAGATGTCATACTTGTGTATTGCGACGTCTACTCATCGGTGATAGATTTCATACTTGTGTATTGCGACGTCTACTCATCGGTGATAGATGTCATACTTGTGTATTGCGACGTCTACTCATCGGTGATAGATGTCATACTTGTATATTGCTACGTCTACTCATCGGTGATAGATGTCATACTTGTGTATTGCTACGTCTACTCATCGGTGATAGATGTCATACTTGTGTATTGCGACGTCTACTCATCGGTGATAGATGTCATACTTGTGTATTGCGACGTCTACTCATCGGTGATAGATGTCATACTTGTGTATTGCGACGTCTACTCATCGGCGATATGTGTCATACTTGTGTATTGCGACGTCTACTCATCGGCGATAGATGTCATACTTGTGTATTGCGACGTCTACTCATATGTGATAGATGTCATACTTGTGTATTGCGACGTCTACACATCGGTGATAGATGTCATACTTGTGTATTGCGACGTCTACTCATCGGTGACAGATGTCATACTTGTGTATTGCGACGTCTACTCATCGGTGATAGATGTCATACTTGTGTATTGCGACGTCTACACATCGGTGATAGATGTCATACTTGTGTATTGCGACGTCTACTCATCGGTGATAGATGTCATACTTGTGTATTGCGACGTCTACTCATCGGTGATAGATGTCATACTTGTGTATTGCGCCGTCTACTCATCGGTGTTAGATGTCATACTAGTGTATTGCGACGTCTACTCATCGGTGATAGATGTCATACTTGTGTATTGCGACGTCTACTCATCGGTGATAGATGTCATACTTGTGTTTTGCGACGTCTACTCATCGGTGATAGATGTCATACTAGTGTATTGCGACGTCTACTCATCGGTGATAAATGTCATACTAGTGTATTGCGACGTCTACTCATCGGTGATAGATGTCATACTTGTGTATTGCGACGTCTACTCATCCGTGATAGATGTCATACTTGTGTATTGCGCCGTCTATTCATCCGTGATAGATGTCATACTTGTGTGTTGCGCCGTCTACTCATCGGTGATAGATGTCATACTTGTGTATTGCGACGTCTACTCATCGGTGATAGATGTCATACTTGTGTATTGCGACGTCTACTCATCGGTGATAGATGTCATACTTGTGTATTGCGACGTCTACTCATCGGTGATAGATGTCATACTTGTATATTGCTACGTCTACTCATCGGTGATAGATGTCATACTTGTGTATTGCTACGTCTACTCATCCGTGATAGATGTCATACTTGTGTATTGCGCCGTCTATTCATCCGTGATAGATGTCATACTTGTGTATTGCGACGTCTACTCATCGGTGATAGATTTCATACTTGTGTATTGCGACGTCTACTCATCGGTGATAGATGTCATACTTGTGTATTGCGACGTCTACTCATCGGTGATAGATGTCATACTTGTATATTGCTACGTCTACTCATCGGTGATAGATGTCATACTTGTGTATTGCTACGTCTACTCATCGGTGATAGATGTCATACTTGTGTATTGCGACGTCTACTCATCGGTGATAGATGTCATACTTGTGTATTGCGACGTCTACTCATCGGTGATAGATGTCATACTTGTGTATTGCGACGTCTACTCATCGGCGATATGTGTCATACTTGTGTATTGCGACGTCTACTCATCGGCGATAGATGTCATACTTGTGTATTGCGACGTCTACTCATATGTGATAGATGTCATACTTGTGTATTGCGACGTCTACACATCGGTGATAGATGTCATACTTGTGTATTGCGACGTCTACTCATCGGTGACAGATGTCATACTTGTGTATTGCGACGTCTACTCATCGGTGATAGATGTCATACTTGTGTATTGCGACGTCTACACATCGGTGATAGATGTCATACTTGTGTATTGCGACGTCTACTCATCGGTGATAGATGTCATACTTGTGTATTGCGACGTCTACTCATCGGTGATAGATGTCATACTTGTGTATTGCGCCGTCTACTCATCGGTGATAGATGTCATACTAGTGTATTGCGACGTCTACTCATCGGTGATAGATGTCATACTTGTGTATTGCGACGTCTACTCATCGGTGACAGATGTCATACTTGTGTATTGCAACGTCTACTCATCGGTGATAGATGTCAGACTTGTGTATTGCGACGTCTACACGTTTGTGATAGATGTCATACTTGTGTATTGCGACGTCTACTCATCGGTGATAGATGTCATACTAGTGTATTGCGACGTCTACTCATCGGTGATAGATGTCATACTTGTGTATTGCGACGTCTACTCATCGGTGATAGATGTCATACTTGTGTTTTGCGACGTCTACTCATCGGTGATAGATGTCATACTAGTGTATTGCGACGTCTACTCATCGGTGATAGATGTCATACTAGTGTATTGCGACGTCTACTCATCGGTGATAGATGTCATACTTGTGTATTGCGACGTCTACTCATCGGTGATAGATGTCACACTTGTGTATTGCGACGTCTACTCATCGGTGATAGATGTCATACTTGTGTATTGCGACGTCTACTCATCGGTGATAGATGTCATACTTGTGTATTGCGCCGTCTACTCATCGGTGATAGATGTCATACTTGTGTATTGCGACGTCTACTCATCGGTGATAGATGTCATACTTGTGTATTGCGACGTCTACTCATCGGTGATAGATGTCATACTTGTGTATTGCGACGTCTACTCATCGGTGATATATGTCATACTTGTGTATTGCGACGTCTACTCATCAGTGATAGATGTCATACTTGTATATTGCTACGTCTACTCATCAGTGATAGATGTCATACTTGTATATTGCTACGTCTACTCATCGGTGATAGATGTCATACTTGTGTATTGCTACGTCTACTCATCCGTGATAGATGTCATACTTGTGTATTGCGACGTCTACTCATCGGTGATAGATGTCATACTTGTGTTTTGCGACGTCTACTCATCGGTGATAGATGTCATACTAGTGTATTGCGACGTCTACTCATCGGTGATAGATGTCATACTAGTGTATTGCGACGTCTACTCATCGGTGATAAATGTCATACTAGTGTATTGCGACGTCTACTCATCGGTGATAGATGTCATACTTGTGTATTGCGACGTCTACTCATCGGTGATAGATGTCACACTTGTGTATTGCGACGTCTACTCATCGGTGATAGATGTCATACTTGTGTATTGCGACGTCTACTCATCGGTGATAGATGTCATACTTGTGTATTGCGCCGTCTACTCATCGGTGATAGATGTCATACTTGTGTATTGCGACGTCTACTCATCGGTGATAGATGTCATACTTGTGTATTGCGACGTCTACTCATCGGTGATAGATGTCATACTTGTGTATTGCGACGTCTACTCATCGGTGATATATGTCATACTTGTGTATTGCGACGTCTACTCATCAGTGATAGATGTCATACTTGTATATTGCTACGTCTACTCATCGGTGATAGATGTCATACTTGTGTATTGCTACGTCTACTCATCCGTGATAGATGTCATACTTGTGTATTGCGCCGTCTATTCATCCGTGATAGATGTCATACTTGTGTGTTGCGCCGTCTACTCATCGGTGATAGATGTCATACTTGTGTATTGCGACGTCTACTCATCGGTGATAGATGTCATACTTGTGTATTGCGACGTCTACTCATCGGTGATAGATGTCATACTTGTGTATTGCGCCGTCTATTCATCCGTGATAGATGTCATACTTGTGTATTGCGACGTCTACTCATCGGTGATAGATGTCATACTTGTGTATTGCGACGTCTACTCATCGGTGATAGATGTCATACTTGTATATTGCTACGTCTACTCATCGGTGATAGATGTCATACTTGTGTATTGCTACGTCTACTCATCCGTGATAGATGTCATACTTGTGTATTGCGCCGTCTATTCATCCGTGATAGATGTCATACTTGTGTATTGCGACGTCTACTCATCGGTGATAGATTTCATACTTGTGTATTGCGACGTCTACTCATCGGTGATAGATGTCATACTTGTGTATTGCGACGTCTACTCATCGGTGATAGATGTCATACTTGTATATTGCTACGTCTACTCATCGGTGATAGATGTCATACTTGTGTATTGCTACGTCTACTCATCGGTGATAGATGTCATACTTGTGTATTGCGACGTCTACTCATCGGTGATAGATGTCATACTTGTGTATTGCGACGTCTACTCATCGGTGATAGATGTCATACTTGTGTATTGCGACGTCTACTCATCGGCGATGTGTGTCATACTTGTGTATTGCGACGTCTACTCATCGGCGATAGATGTCATACTTGTGTATTGCGACGTCTACTCATATGTGATAGATGTCATACTTGTGTATTGCGACGTCTACACATCGGTGATAGATGTCATACTTGTGTATTGCGACGTCTACTCATCGGTGACAGATGTCATACTTGTGTATTGCGACGTCTACTCATCGGTGATAGATGTCATACTTGTGTATTGCGACGTCTACACATCGGTGATAGATGTCATACTTGTGTATTGCGACGTCTACTCATCGGTGATAGATGTCATACTTGTGTATTGCGACGTCTACTCATCGGTGATAGATGTCATACTTGTGTATTGCGCCGTCTACTCATCGGTGATAGATGTCATACTAGTGTATTGCGACGTCTACTCATCGGTGATAGATGTCATACTTGTGTATTGCGACGTCTACTCATCGGTGATAGATGTCATACTTGTGTTTTGCGACGTCTACTCATCGGTGATAGATGTCATACTAGTGTATTGCGACGTCTACTCATCGGTGATAGATGTCATACTTGTGTATTGCGACGTCTACTCATCGGTGATAGATGTCATACTTGTGTATTGCGCCGTCTATTCATCCGTGATAGATGTCATACTTGTGTATTGCGACGTCTACTCATCGGTGATAGATGTCATACTTGTGTATTGCGACGTCTACTCATCGGTGATAGATGTCATACTTGTATATTGCTACGTCTACTCATCGGTGATAGATGTCATACTTGTGTATTGCTACGTCTACTCATCCGTGATAGATGTCATACTTGTGTATTGCGCCGTCTATTCATCCGTGATAGATGTCATACTTGTGTATTGCGACGTCTACTCATCGGTGATAGATTTCATACTTGTGTATTGCGACGTCTACTCATCGGTGATAGATGTCATACTTGTGTATTGCGACGTCTACTCATCGGTGATAGATGTCATACTTGTATATTGCTACGTCTACTCATCGGTGATAGATGTCATACTTGTGTATTGCTACGTCTACTCATCGGTGATAGATGTCATACTTGTGTATTGCGACGTCTACTCATCGGTGATAGATGTCATACTTGTGTATTGCGACGTCTACTCATCGGTGATAGATGTCATACTTGTGTATTGCGACGTCTACTCATCGGCGATATGTGTCATACTTGTGTATTGCGACGTCTACTCATCGGCGATAGATGTCATACTTGTGTATTGCGACGTCTACTCATATGTGATAGATGTCATACTTGTGTATTGCGACGTCTACACATCGGTGATAGATGTCATACTTGTGTATTGCGACGTCTACTCATCGGTGACAGATGTCATACTTGTGTATTGCGACGTCTACTCATCGGTGATAGATGTCATACTTGTGTATTGCGACGTCTACACATCGGTGATAGATGTCATACTTGTGTATTGCGACGTCTACTCATCGGTGATAGATGTCATACTTGTGTATTGCGACGTCTACTCATCGGTGATAGATGTCATACTTGTGTATTGCGACGTCTACTCATCGGTGATAGATGTCATACTAGTGTATTGCGACGTCTACTCATCGGTGATAGATGTCATACTTGTGTATTGCGACGTCTACTCATCGGTGACAGATGTCATACTTGTGTATTGCAACGTCTACTCATCGGTGATAGATGTCAGACTTGTGTATTGCGACGTCTACACGTTTGTGATAGATGTCATACTTGTGTATTGCGACGTCTACTCATCGGTGATAGATGTCATACTAGTGTATTGCGACGTCTACTCATCGGTGATAGATGTCATACTTGTGTATTGCGACGTCTACTCATCGGTGATAGATGTCATACTTGTGTTTTGCGACGTCTACTCATCGGTGATAGATGTCATACTAGTGTATTGCGACGTCTACTCATCGGTGATAAATGTCATACTAGTGTATTGCGACGTCTACTCATCGGTGATAGATGTCATACTTGTGTATTGCGACGTCTACTCATCGGTGATAGATGTCACACTTGTGTATTGCGACGTCTACTCATCGGTGATAGATGTCATACTTGTGTATTGCGACGTCTACTCATCGGTGATAGATGTCATACTTGTGTATTGCCTTAAAAATACAAAACCATTTGGTTCTATCACTCGGAGGATTGTCGACAGAAGTGAACACTTTTATAGTGACATCTACAGACATTTTAAATTGAGAGTAACATTTAATCTTGCGTATTGAGTGGTTACCTAAACATTTGTTATAATATAAGAAACAATAATACAGAATGTTTAAATTTAACACCAAAATATGGACTACAAATTAAACCTAATAGTTTTTAAACATTTTAATATAAATCGCCAAAAATATGACTTTATACATTTTTCGTTCAATATTTATCTTTATTTGAGGAATGTATTTAATAAATACTAATGTTTATTGTAGTTAATAATAAAATAAAGTAGGTAACAAAAAAACATTTATTAGATTAAATTTAAAAAATATTTAACTAAGTGAAAACGTAATTGCTTACTTGCTGACGCGTTTCAAAACGAATGTCCTTCAGCGAAGGGAACGCCCTTTTACGAAGCTAACCCTCTCATTCGTAAAAGGAACGAATGTTTTGAAACGCGTCAGCAAGTAAGCAATTACGTATTCACTTAGTTAGGTATTTTTAAAATTTAGTTTAATTAGTGAATTCAAGATGATTACATCAAGCAACTTCATTTATTAGATGTTTACTGAATACCATTTTTTAAAACAAATTCAATTGAAATCCGTTCTTAAAAAGTATCAGATATGCCTAAGAATGTTTTCATTAAAAAAAATCGATTGAAATACATAACTTATTATTATCGATATATTAAATTCTATGTATTGAGATTTATTAAAATTTAAATAAATTAATATACTATTTATTAGGAATATACTGAGGTTGAATTTAATAATAAATACACAAAAACCTCTTAACCACAAACTTTCTTTATTTTACCCTTATGTACATTTCAGTTACCAAGTAACCATCCTCAGACGGTTAACATACAAAGACTGAAACTTCTAACGCTAATATAATTTTATTAGTTATAACTTCGATTTTACTTCTTTTAAATTTCTTACGTTTCAGTCTGTGTATGTTATCCCTCTGAGGATGGTTACTTGGTAACTGAAATGTACATAAGGGTAAAATAAAGAAAGTTTGTGGTTAAGAGGTTTTTGTGTATTTATTATTAAATTAATATATTTATTAACTGATCAAAATATTTAATAACTTTTTTCTCAACAATCTTCAATAAATAGTTTAACGAAACCCACGTGTAAAATAGCTGTCCTACATAACCTATAACACAAAAGCAGCTGTTGCATGAAACCATATGTTATCATTTAATTCGCCTTGAGGTAACTCATAGCGTGCCCTGGCGGAAATTATACTGTTGCGAAATTGTATGTTTATGTCTATCCAGTAAGTTTTTGTAAGCCTCGCTTTAGACGTTTTCTCTTCCAAAAGGAATTGAAATGGAACAGGGTGAACTAAATGAATAAATTATAAAGTCATCCAGTAAGTTTTTGTAACCCTCGCTTTAGACGTTTTCTCTTCCAAAAGGAATTGAAATGGAACAGGGTGAACTAAATGAATAAATTATAAAATCCTTGTTAGAGAATGAATAACATTTATGTTATGTCATATTTTAATATGAATCATGACTTTAGGAATGGTGAAGGATCGTGGTGGGATAGAATAAAAAAAAATGAAGCGGTATGAAAAAATAAAGAGACACCTATCATGAAAAATGTATTTTTATTGTTCTTCAGCACGGATGATCAAGAGATAAGCTCCTATTTTATTCAACAGTTCGATAATTACCTGTAAGAACTGGTTATCGATGTGAAGATTTTCTTAAGGGATCTGTAGCGGATCTAGGAAGGAACTCAGAACTGCAAGCTCTCTCAGTAAATACTTACGTAAAAAGGATGAAATACGGTAAAGAACCTGGTGGAATCGATACAAGTTTATTGCCTTAAGAACAAAATGAAAAATAATAATATTAGTCCTCAGTAAGCTTAATCTTATTATAAAATTTAACAATCATGATCCCATTAATTATAACGATTTTAATGTTATATTTTAAATTTACAAATAGCTCTAGGTTACTTAGTTGTGTGAAATGTTTTCAGTACATTTCCCAATTTATTTGAAACGTCTTTCATAGAAGAGGTGTAAATTAGTCATGAGCGATATAAGAAAATAGTGATGGATTTTAATTACGGATTCAACTATCAAAGACGTGTTAATTACACCCGTGGATATCGCAGTACAACCGTTTCAAAAACAGTGTTTGAAAATATTGTTTGGAAATAATTGGTTTATTAAGATAATTACAAATTTCCACAGTAAAACGTCAACAATAACCAATTAGGATTGGCTTTTGTTGATATTAGAACTTTACTATTTTGTAAACATGACTGAAAAACTAATATGCTCATAAATAGGTTTTAAAGAAATAAATTAAATTTCTGCATAAAATGCATTTAATTTCAGATTTACAGTGTACGTTGGTCTGCATGGATTTAAAATTGAATTTACCTAAATTCAGCGACATCTGGTAGCCAAAAAATAAACTAAATTTTCACGGAGAGCTACTATTTTTATTGAAACAACACAGGTTGTAGTTTTTAAAAGTAATTCATTCATCCTATGATAAGGAACCTTTTCTTTTACAGATCTAACTTCGTCGCAATATAGATAAGTTACATAAAAGCACATCTCGTTAGGGTCTATAATTCGGAGCGTCAGCACACGAACTCGTTTCAGCATCGAACTAAATGTTTTCATTGAAGTCAGCAATTGGTCATAAGGGGATGTTTCAATCTTCCAGATAATTTTCTTTGACTAAATGTTTGTGCAGTTCAGTGTAGGCTGCCAAATTTAGGATGTTAAGGGAGGTAGAAAAGTCTTTTTCTACAAAGTTTTCAAGGCATGATAAACCTAAAACATTCATTGAAGTCGTAAAACACATCATTGAAGTTGAAAGCACTGAGTATGTGCAATCAACCTGAACCATCCACGACTGTCGAGTATGGTCTTCTACTAAATGTTCACCTTTCTTGCCTCCTTGAGGATCATTCGTCTATGACCTTTCCTCTTCGACTCTCCTATATTCTCTACATTCTTTACGAAAGCCAGTAGCAGATCTATTGTTTGTATACTGCTCAAACTTCACAGCCTGCCTGAATATATTGTGGAGATCAGGTTCACCACGGCATTGGTTTTTACTACACCTCTACTTTTTGTCCATTTGTTTTAGCGTTCGTAGACCTGGATGCATATTCTTACCGACCTTTTTCTCCTGCCTTACTTTGGCCCTTTCTTTTCATCAATTGCTAAGTCAGTAAGAAAGTAATGGTTTATCCATTGACTACGAACCTAATTTCATAGACCTGTGCCTCAAGGAATAAACCTCTCAGAGGAACCAACCCCTGAATTTTTGATAAAACCAATTAGCCTCCGATAAGCCCTGTTCAAGCTCCTTTTCGGGTAGTGGAATCTTTGAGAGACACTTGTGATTTAAAGACTATACCTGGATACCTAGTGAACTTATCTTATTTAGAATGAAAACACAGCTAATTGGAAAATATACCTTTTTATTTATTTGTTCCAAGGTTCAAATTAATTATTATTGTTTTTATCTAATTTAACAGGATTTTCTTGACTAATTACTTTTTCAAAATTTCATACAACTTGCCATTGAATTATACATTATTATCTCATTCTATGTTTTTAAATTTTCTTATTATCATTAATTTTATATATAATTTAAATTATCAAAGTTACCATAATTAACTTTGTATATAGTTTTGATTGTTACAGTTAAATTTAACATATTTTAAAATCTGATTCTTTTTCAAACACTTAATATTACTATTTAATGCCTTTAGGCTAGGCCTTGAACAATTAACTTCTTTAGAAAGTATTCATTAGAAATTCACTTAGAAAAAGCCATATAAGATATACATCTTTATACTTAATCCATACATTCCCACAGCGATGGGAATGGAAAGTCAATTTTGAATCTTTGTTACTTAAATTTGGGTAACCTAAGAGAGTTGACTAATCAGTCCCTTAGGTTATTCCCATCTTATTTAATTTTGAATTTAAGTTAATATAATTTGAAGTAAAATGTTATTTAAAAAGAATAATTAAATTGATTATATAACCTTGTACTGTAGAAATCTTTTTATCTTCATTAATGTTGTCATCTGTCGGTCCCATTACAGCTTCAAGGGTCTTGGTAGGTAGGCGTCTCTCCATAATTTCGGTTAATCTTCTTATTTTCTTTAATTTTGCATTTTGGTGGTCGAAATTTTGTTCTGGGTATATATGAGCCCTTGCTCATATATATCTTCCTTCCCCTGATCACATCGTAGCACTTTTTACTCTGTTTCTAGCACATTTTTTCTTGTCCTGGTAGCATGGTACAAAAACACGTCTGCTCGCCTTGAGAGCCTAATGCATTCTAATTCTGGATAGCGTCTCTTTTTTGAGGCCCCACTTCATAGTATCCATTTTTCAACTTTTGACCAATCAGAAAGCCGTTGCCATGGCAATTGACTTTGTTTGTTCGGAAATTCTGAACTAAGATTAGTTTCACTTTTTGTAAAAGGCGTTTCTGTATTCTGATGTGTCCTTTCCATTTTTACCTTTTATTTAATAACATATTTGACTTTATTTCTTCTTATTTAATTTAATTTACTTTTTAAAATTCCTAATCCAAAGTTCGACTGTAGCGCTTTCGTTTCGTAGTGACAAGATTTATAATCAATACCCTAAGCGGATTTTTCCGGAATCAAATATGACTGCTTCTAGTATAACCTAATTTCTAGGCTATTACATTTTAACATTTAATCTTTACTTTTACATAAATACTATTTTCCCTAGCTAGGCCTAATTTACTTTCCTCACATCTTATAAATTTACATTCTTTATTCCTGATTATATTTAATTACAATTATTTTAATAGCCGGCATCTAGGCCGAGTTTGTTATACTACACAATTACCGTCTTTTTTGTATACATAATTTAGGCTATCCCCTTTGAAGTGATAATTTTTCTTATTGATTATAATTTATGTTTTTTAAGTCTAAAGTTATTTCTAATTTTCTTCATTTTACTATTATTTACCCTAGTTTTAATAATATTATTATTATTATAATGCTTTAAAATTTTTACATATAAATTTAGCCAATTATTTACCCAGGTTAGGTTTGATTCTGGTATTCTGTACAATTACCCTGATTCTTTGCATCGGACATTCTGGCCGCTGCAATATGTTATTACAATACGTTGAAGTGCGCAGAAATAAATCTTTTCATGTACTGCACAGCATCAATGTTGAGAGAGGATATACGCGCCACGTCAGTTGCTGGAGTCTGTTTTACATTTTATCCGCAAATGTGACAATTTCTCTATTTTTCATTCAATACATTCCCTTTTCAGCAGTAAACTGAAACCATGACAGTTTGTTAATAAAGACAGTCACAGATATTTAGCAAAATTAAATCTTGAGAAACAGAAAATATTTATGGATAACTTTTAGCCAATGTAAACATAGTACGAAGTATAACTCCCGAGGCATAGCAAGAGAGCTGAGATGCGCAGAAAGGGCCTAGTAGAGGAAATGGAAGGAAAGACGGCGGTTCTCTCTCTCTCTCTCCCTCATCTCTGTCTGTATCTCTCTCATCTAGGCACAGTGGTGAACAATACACAGTGGTTTCGGGGGACCGATATGTATAGCTGTGACGTTCCATAAACACAAAGTCAGCAGAACCTTACATCACTCAAAAAGTCCAGTGGGCAGCTGCCCATCGGCTGATCAAATCTCTCGCAATGTCTCGGGGTTATACAAGGGTTGTGGTCCCACTAGAAGGTAGTTGAAGTTTCGATTCAGTTGTGTTTTAACTTTATTTTGACAAGGTAATTTCATTTTTGAGATATATCCAATTATCAAATTTTAAAATTTTTCAAATTACTGAAAATATAAGTTGAAACGATATCAAAAAAAGGGAATGACGTCAACATCGTAACGCAAAGAAGGGCAAACTCAGCGGCTTTTTAGCCCGTGATTAAATCAACCAGAACCTCCTTTGCATTTTTGTTGAGGCAATCATAAAGGCAAGAATATAAAACAATTCTATTTCCGTGCTGAACGAACTGTATTAGTTCGTCTCTAATATTTTAGTTGTGCCCGAAACTTTAAAACTTGGACTAAATTCCATATAAATATGTAATTAGAGTGAAAATATAATAATTTTTTCGATTAGAATGACAGCGTATAGAATAGTCGCAAAGTAATCAATGTTTTCAGGACTGAATGCATAGCGTCGTAATGATAACGTATAGAATATGCAGGAAACGAAGAACTTTCTATGTCACCAAATAGAACCAATCAGGTGTTAAATACCGCAAGATATAGAGTTACCCATGCGTTGATGACTGATAAAGCTACACGATACAAGCAACGAGTTTGTAATTACAGTCGTAAGAAACACAGCCTATATGATTACGTGCGGTTACAAATCCTAATTCTTTAAGTTTAAGCTTTAACTTTTTAGCTGTTAAATTTTAGCCCCTAGATGGACTTAAATATAAGTTGAGGAAACTACTATATTAGTTTGATCTTTAGCAAATACAAATAGATTATCATCGCTAAAGAGATAATAATTTTTTACCTAAAGTGTGGCGGTGTGGACATAACCTGATAATTAGCCAGACAGTAAACACTTGTAGCCATGGCAACAATTGTAGAAAGGGGTTAAAACACACATTTCTATGGTTATTTAGTTATGTTGATAATTAATGGTTTGTGCACTTCCCGCTTCCAACCGGTTAGTAAGCCACCAGCAGCTCTTCTGGAAGCAGCACTATTTGGCCTTTACTATAACAATATATTGTCTCCAGTAAAAAGTCCTCTTCCCTGGGTAGTGTAGCGCCTAGTTGCCATGGTAACGAAGTAGTGGTGAGCATATAGCTCGCGAGATCGAGCAAGAGACTTGGAGATGCGCAGGAGGGGAGTTTGCCGACTAGTAGAGGTGGAAGACACACACCCATCTCTTGCATCTAGGTACAGTGGTAGCAGTGGTTGTAACTGACCGATACTTGTAGCATCGATGTTCTACCAACACTGAGTCAGCGGCTCCCCCACCACCCTAAATGTCAAGTATGGTGCGAATGGGCTGACCAAGTGTCTTGCTGAGTCACGAGTGTTACTATGGTAATGTCGCCTGTGACGTCACTACGTACTTGTCACTCTTACCAGAAGGAAAATTCAATTTCTTTTATTATAAAACTAGTTTTATAGTTTCTTTTTTTCAGAAAAGATGAGGCTTTTCTAAATTTAAAAAAAAATGTAGGTATAAGTTAAAACGATTTACAGAAAAAGATTGGTGCCAACATCGTGTGCGGAAGGTTTGTTACCCCTTGACTAACGCAACGAGTACCTCCTTTGCATTTCTGTTGAGGAAATTGAGAAGGGAAGAATTTAAAACTGTTATTCGGCATAGTTACGCATATTTCATTGAAAACTATAAACAGTATGTTGTACTTGTTATGAAAAATATTCTATAGTATCTTTTCTTGTATGGCGTGATTTAATTTTTCGCTAAGTCACTTTGTCACTTAAGTTCTAAATAATTCTTCGAAATTTTTAATAAATATTGTATTTTTACAATTTATAGTTCCATAAATATCATATTTTGGTCAATTTGAAATATAGCAATAACATTATCTCTGTTATATCTATAAATTTCGTTAGTTTAAATACTTTCACCTTTTAATGCAATACGATTATTGTACGTGATTATTATTACACTGTATAACTATGAGACATGTGGATTATTGTTTGACATAGTTATAAAGGAAAAATCACTTTATAAACCACTTAATGTGGTTTGGCGACCACATCTAGTGACTAAGTAAAAAAGGTGAGATGTGATATGAACACTGAAATTAATTAATTGATAATTATGAAAGGAAGTAAAAAGTATTTGTAAAAATTGATAGAAAATAAGTATTTGTAGTGAGAAAGGGCTAGATAACTTGCTGCAGACAACAGAAGCGAACTAAGAAGAGGGACTAACATCTAGTACTTTATAGCCAAAATATTGCTTAAGTAAAGGTAGACCTAGAGATGTAAATGTGCCTACGTGTAAATTTTAAATAAATATAAAGTATCCATCTCTAGTCCTAATTAGTTTCACCATAAGTATAAAAATAAAATAACTGGCTAGAGAAGTAGTGTGTGTTGAATTAAAGGACCTGGTCCCCGAACATGAAATGACGACGAGTAGAAGGGTAAAATCTCACAACAAAGGAACTTACGTTAGTTATTATGAGAGTTAAAGATTATGTAGGCAGAATAGTAGGTGGTGGAATGCTTCATAGTATATTTACTGTGGAAAAAGATAAAAGTCAGCTGAATCAGAACGGGAACTGAATCAAGTTATCATAGGCAAAACATACAAGAAATGTAAAAAGAAACTTCAAACACAGACTACAATCAGTGCTCGTCATGACGCTGTGTTATCTGTGACCCGTAACAGTTATAATTGGCTGGTACTTGATCTACCGCAACCCGCCGGCGACGGCGCTTGCAGAGTGGATCTGGGTCACACGTACGGGTGTACTTATGTCGCTAAAGAGGTCGACGTGGAAAACGGACAGTCGTCCAAGTCGCAGTGAAAGTATTACAATAACCAAGGCGGATTATAATCTTCATTTGCTTTAGTGGGACGTTCATTTGCTAGCGACGTCATATCAGAGAAAGTTGTATCGAGTAATTGCATTGGGTTTAATTGTCGGGGCGGACAAGATGAATTTCGTCTTTTTGTCTCTATCGTTTGTAGAGAGAAATTTTAAATATTAAATATATGTCTAAGTTCTTATAACTACTCCAACGGAAACGAGAACCTGATTTTGAAAGGTTTTTTTTTACTTATTGTTTTGGAACGTTGAGGATGAAACACTCGTCTCGTCTCACCTGTTCCGTTCACCAGTCTTCAGGGAGCATACATATTGGTACCTCGCGATCATGACACCAAATCTCTTCTCTATCTTGGCCATCATACTGCTTCAATAACAAGCTTTAAGTCGGCTTTATGAGCGTATTGATTCCGCCGAAAAGTGAACTGTCCATTTCGGTGCATTATTGAGTCTTTATATGAGTACAGTAAGTCATAAGACCTATATCTCGTCTACATCTGTTTATGACCAGTATAAATATCACGGGTTTGAAGTCGAATTCGGGGGGACTAACGTCATGATTTGTCTTGAAGACCGAACTTCACGTAAAGCCTTCTTGCGTAAATAAAGATCCTCCTTCACCCGCATCAGTAGAGTATGGAAAACAGGGTGTTTGGAAGGTTCTACGGAAAACCAGGCCGTTTGGAAGATTCAATGAAACACGGCAGTTTGGAAATTTCTACGGAAAAACAATCCGTTTAGAAAGTTTTATGAAACCAACCAGTTTGGAAGGTTCTACGAAAAATCAATCCGTTTTGAAGGTTCAACGAAACCAGCCCGTTTGGAAGGTTCTACGAAAAATCAATCCGTTTTGAAGGTTCAACGAAACCAGCCCGTTTGGAAGGTTCTACGAAAATCAATCCGTTTTGAAGGTTCAACGAAACCAGCCCGTTTGGAAGGTTCTACGAAAAATCAATCCGTTTTGAAGGTTCAACGAAACCAGCCCGTTTGGAAGCCAGCCTGGAAACGAGGGTGATTGAAAGGTTCTGTTAATATGAGATGGAACTGTCGGTATACTTACAATACCTAAGTTATTCCGATGATCGGCATAGACCTTATAGTAAAGTTTTATATACATACCTCCAATATAATTCGTAGAACAAAAGGTTACATTAGGATGCTGTAGACTCAATATCTTCCACTTATAGATAATGTAAATCTACACATATATTCTTGATATAGAAAATCTTAAGTTCTCTCCACTTTCGTAAGATAGGAATAAAGAACAACTCTTCAGTAAAAACACACATGTACAGTTTCTTTAACACTTCTTTTGAATATTCATCTTAGTATAAGGTCTTCATCAATAGAAACGAAAACATCTCGTCTTCTGATGCCTTCTCGAAGCTGTAGTGTAGCGTGAACAATAGTGTTGAGGTACTGCTTCGGCCCACAGGTTGTGTCACTGCACCACCTGAAGCAAAACTGTGAAGCGGTTGGTTAGTATGTATTGTTCATCTCAGTGTAAGGTCTTCATCAATAGAAACGAAAACATCTCGTCTTCTGATGCCTTCTCGAAGCTGTAGTGTAGCGTGAACAATAGTGTTGAGGTACTGCTTCGGCCCACAGGTTGTGTCACTGCACCACCTGAAGCAAAACTGTGAAGCGGTTGGTTAGTATGTATTGTTCATCTCAGTGTAAGGTCTTCATCAATAGAAACGAAAACATCTCGTCTTCTGATGCCTTCTCGAAGCTGTAGTGTAGCGTGAACAATAGTGTTGAGGTACTGCTTCGGCCCACAGGTTGTGTCACTGCACCACCTGAAGCAAAACTGTGAAGCGGTTGGTTAGTATGTATTGTTCATCTTAGTATAAGGTCTTCATCAATAGAAACGAAAACATCTCGTCTTCTGATGCCTTCTCGAAGCTGTAGTGTAGCGTGAACAATAGTGTTGAGGTACTGCTTCGGCCCACAGGTTGTGTCACTGCACCACCTGAAGCAAAACTGTGAAGCGGTTGGTTAGTATGTATTGTTCATCTTAGTATAAGGTCTTCATCAATAGAAACGAAAACATCTCGTCTTCTGATGCCTTCTCGAAGCTGTAGTATAGCTTAACAATAGTGTCTTTGAGGTACTGCTTCGGCCCACAGGTTCTGTCACTGCACCACCTGAAGCAAAACTGTGAAGCGGTTGGTTAGTATGTATTGTTCATCTCAGTATAAGGTCTTCGTCAATAGAAACGAAAACATCTCGTCTTCTGATGCCTACTCGAAGCTGTAGTGTAGCGTGAACAATAGTGTTCTTGAGGAACTGCTTCGGCCCACAGGTTGTGTCACTGCACCACCTGAGGCAAAACTGTGAAGTGGTTGGTTAGTATGTATGTTTACATAAGGAATTGTGTAAATCCGTATGGGGTGAGCGAATTCGACATTAGACTGTCAGTGTTTTCATACGGGGTCGTAACTATTCAGCGAGGAGAGGAGTGTTAATGGCGTTTGTGCGTTTGTTCAACTTGTTTTTTAAGTCGTAAGCGTTTAAAGAAGTCGCTGAATGTCTGATTTAAATCAGAAATGATTAGTATAGTGATAACCTTTGTGATTATTCTGAAAGCATTTTTTGGAATAGCTCTAGTCTGTGTGCGTTTTCGTTGCCTAATTAGCTCCAGATGGGGGCAATGTAAATGCGTTACTACGTAGCAATGTAACGTAAATTTTAGTGACCGCCTTTAATGAGTGATAGCTTGTTCTGTTAGGGTTAGGGTATTACTGAGATAGTCTTTGACTTGAGGGGGGCTTATGTAAGGTTTCAAGTTAACCTCTTGTCGAGCGTAGTTGCTTGACTTGTTCTTCCCTGTGTCTAGTGTACGTGTGTTAGGACGCGTTCACCTTTATTCTCAATTGTTCAGACAGGGTTCTAAAATGACGGGATATTTTCTGTCACTCAGGCCATTGCATATAGAACAGTTTCTTTCATAACACTCTCCTGTATTGAACCCCCATCTGTATGTTTAACCGCTCTGTGTATAAATACCCTGTTGTTAGTGGATTCCTATTGTTTGTTGATACCTTCTGTTAGTATATATCCTTTATTTTGATCCCTCCTGCATATGTCTTCTGTTGGCGGATCCCTTTTTTTTACCCTTCTTGTTCATTAATACCTGTTGTATATTGACCATTTCTCTAGGTTCATCCTTCTTGTGTGTAAATACCATTCTGTTGATGGATCCCTCATGTTTGTAGATGCTCCCCTTTTGGCGGATGTTTGTTGATCCCTCCTGTATGTTGATCCCTCTTGCGTTTGGTTACCTATTGTTGATAGAACTCTCATTATCACTCCTGTACGTTGACCCTTCTTGTGTATGGATAATTCCTTTTTGTGGATATTTCATGTTTATGAATGTAAACAAAGCTTATGATAGTACAGGTGAACTACCTATTGCACTTATTCTCTATTAGAAGAAACATCCATTACGGTAACTGCAATGCAACGCTATGAGAAAGCTGTATGAAGACGCGACATCAAGAAAAAACTGAAAAAGCATTCAAAGGGTTTAACTTCGCTAAAGGGCAAAGGCAAATCGTTGCATTCACGCCTCATTTACTAACCAAGTGGGTCATTGTCTTAAAGTGCTTTGTTCAAAGGCGTCGTCCCCAGTTCAAGGCTAGTCACTCTTGACCGCTACCCCACTAGCCTGACTTTATCAGTTTGCGTACGTGTTATCTTTTATACTGCGTTGTTGCCTCCATCTTGATAAACATTCCCACCGGTTGAGATATTATTTAGAAGCTATTGGACAAATTTAAAATTGGTCCCAACACCTGCAACCTGAAATTCATAAGATTCCGTCTCTTTTGTCTCTTTTATTTACGCTCCAAAAATTTCTATACTACTTTTATTAAAGTAAGAACAGAAATGTTTGACCAGTGGTATCTAACTGGCTGGCGTTTCTATGTTTCTCTGGTTGGCTAGTGGCGCCACTGTCTATTACGGCAAATTTATCAGCACACTGACTCAACTCTTTGGCGATATCACGCAATGATGGCCACTATTGTGTGATTATTAGGGCTGGCGATACATATCCAAGAATGTACGCAACATACTTGTTAACTAAACTATTATTGTATGACTAACAACTATTAAAAATCATATATAGTTTCGCCTATAACAGGCCTTAACTGCCGTTGTTTTCCAGTAACCAAATACTTAAAGACAATTAAAGTTTCGTTGCGACCTTGAAATTTAATAATATGCAGTAGATTATCGCAATGAAGAATATAGTAATGAAATAAACATCTGTTCCTTCAAAATCCTCAACGTATGAAACTCTTTTTCATTTATTTCGAAGTAGATATTGTTCGTGAGTAATACGTTTTTCGTCTGACATAATTTTTAAAGTTCATACTGGGACGAAGCCTGTATAGAAATATGCAAACACAATTAAAATTAAATTTTTGGCTGTGAAGTTATTTGGCAAGGCAAACGATCTCATCACCTCAGCCAAGGTGTTCTGGCTCTAACCGAGGTCGTTGTGTTGGAAACGCTGTAATCAGCTATATTAAAGAAACAATAGTGGTTAGCTATACATTAATAGTTTAGTCAATAAGTATCTGCGTATATTCCTGAGTAGCTTTCGCCAAACAGTTTAATCAGCGTGCAACTTTACCTCTGCTAGGGATGGACGAAATACACAGTGATGCCACTAGCCAACTTAAACAAGAATCTTACTTGATATATTTGCTAGTCGGTTTCGAGATCTGTGTTACATTTCTCTAATTTCCGAGCATTAAGGTCTTTTAATATGTCACTAGCCAACTTAAACAAGAATCGTACTTGATATATTTTCGAGTCGGCTTTCGATATCTGTGTTACAGTTCTCTCATTTACAAGCAAAGGTCTTAATATATCACTAGCCAGCTTAAACAAAAGTCTTACTTAATATATTTGCGAGTCGGCTTTCGATATCTGTGTTACTGTTCTCTCATTTACAAGCAAATGTCTTTTAATATGCCACTAGCCAGCTTAAACAAGAATCTTACTTGATATATTTGCGAGTCGGCTTTCGAGAGCTGTGTTCTCTAATTTCCGAGCATTAAGGTCTTTTGATATGCCACTTGCTTATGAAAATCTGACGTCTAAAATCACGTCATATTTCTAAAACTCAGTCCCGTTGAAAGTAAGTGCCAATCACGCCTGCAAAGTTTACACAATAATATACAAATAATTTTATGAAAAATGTTCATTTCCTACTTTCTGACATTTACTAACAACCCGGCAGTACCAACTATATAAACCTACAATAATACAAAATTCAAACAAAAATTAAACAGCGAAAGAAAAGCTAGCTCAGAAACGTCTGGCCTAGATATTTGTCTAAGAAACGTGAGAGGAATTGAAACTGTATTAAACTGATGACGTGGATAAATTCAAATGTAGTAGTTGCAAGCGTGGGTACGTGCGTCGTTGTACGATTTTTACATCTAAAACGATGGTGACGTCACTTTAACTTAAAAGGAAACGCTTCAGACGTACACTACTAACAAAACAAAAAGCATCGCCTTTTAAACTGCAACTAGTGACCGGCTGTCTATTTAGACCAGGTTTACAGGAAAAAATAAAACCAATATATAAAAACCGGAATATCTACAATCACCTGGTTGATGCAAAATAAAGCTGTAATTCAGTGCAAAGGTCGACTTTAAAATAAAACGTTTTATAAGGAAATAATAATTATTTAAATTTGACAATAAAAATATTGAAAAGAACACCAATACTACAAAAAATAATCAAAAATAACAAATAAAACAAGTTACTTAAGATTAAACCCTTGTGTACATTTCGATGACCATGTCATCATCATCAGAGGGTCTTGTTGCAAAATACAATCTAGTACACAAGAAGTTACAAACTAGATGATCATTCTAGTTTGTAACTTCTTGTGTGCTAGTTTGTATTTTGCAACAAGACCCTATGATGATGATGACATGGTCATCGAAATGTACATAAGGGTTTAATCTTAAGTAACTTACTTACTTACTTACTTACTTACTAGCCAACGCCCACTCTTGGCTGTTGGGCCATTTGGTGGCGCGCTGACCAGTAGAGGCGAGAGATCTCTTCTTCCTTCGTGTCGTTCAGGGGTCCATGGTCCAGAGCTGTACATGACTGGAGGTGCTCAGCTGTCATGTCCTCCCCGCTGTCACATAGGGTGCACCTGGGAGACGAGAAGACGTGTATCTTGCTTAGGTGTGCAGCTAGGTAATCGTGTCCAGTTGTGAGTCTAAAAAGTGCAACCCCGTCCCGTCGGGGTAACATGTTGTTAATTGGCCCGTTTTCGACAAGAGTAGCCCAACGTTTATTAAAAGATGCTTCTCGTAAGTAGGCCTGAGTGCTCCTCTTTATTGCAGCATTTATTTGTATTTTTATGGAGGGGAGCGAAGTTGCTACGCTCGGCTGTGGGAGCGTTGTTCCTTTTTTTGCCAATGAGTCAGCCAACTCATTACCTCTTATATCCACGTGGCTGGGGATCCATTGCAATTCAATTTTCCATCCCCTATTCATTAGTTTTGACAAATTTTTACGGCAGGCTAGAGTGGATCTGCAATCGGTCTTCTTGTTATTTGTTACGGCCATTATTGCAGCCATTGAATCTACAAGAAAGACTGCTTGTGCCGGTGTCTTTATTTTCTTCATTTCGTTTGATGCCGCTAGTATGGCGGTTATTTCACCGTCAAAGTTACTTTGGTTGTTGCCAACTGCTAGCGATCCTTCGAAAAGATTACAGTAATAACCAGCTCCAGTCTGTCCTTTGTCTGGGAGGCACGATCCATCGGTATATACATGTAGCCACTGTGTCTCTGGATAGACTGTTTTGATGGTTCTGAGGGCTGCGGCCTTTAGTTCTAGTGGGTTACAATCTTTCTTTGGGATGTTGTGGTCAAGAAGATTTAGGACTCCCTTGGGCAGTGAATTGAACACTTCATGTTTAATGATATCTGTTGTATGAGTGCCAATGTTGATGTTGTATTTCTTAATCAACTCTTTATATGTGGTTATCGGAGTTTTTTGTGTTTTTAGCCTCGTTGTGGCTTCTTTAAAGTTTGCCCATCGGTGGCTGTACGTCCTTTTGTTTCTCTCCCAAAACCCGAGGCTGAGTTTTTCTCTTCTAAACTGCATTGGCTCTGTTTCCAACTGTGCCTCCATTGCTGCTATCGGGGTCGATTTTGGTGCACCAGTGATGACTCGGAGGACTGCATTTTGGGTTCTATCCAAGATTTGGGATGTGGTGTTTGACGCTGTGATTGTTGCCTCAGCTCCGTACTCGAGTATGGGGCGTATATATGTTTTGTACGCTGTGTTCAGTACATCCTGATTTGCTCCCCATGTTGTGGCAGTTAGGCGTTTCAGCAGTCTTGCTCTTTTAATGGCTCTGTTGGCGCTTTCTTTGATGTGTGGTTTCCAGGTCATTTTGGAATCTATTGAAACTCCCAGGTACTTGCAGATATTGCTCTCCATGAGTTCGCTATTCCCGTATCGCAGAGAGATTTCAGGTCGCCTTGTTGAAAGTGTGAAAAGTTGGTAAATTGATTTATTCGCATTCACACACATCGCGTTAGTCTCCGTCCAAAGCAGCAGGTTAGTCAGTGCCTTGTTTATTGCTTCTTCTAGTGATTTGATGTTGCTACCACTAGCCCAGAGAATTAGATCATCTGCATAGAGTAGGCCTTGTACTCCAGGCACTGCTCGAACTGCCGTGAGTACGTCATTGATCATCAAATTAAAGAGTATACAACTGATTACGGCTCCTTGTGCTAATCCCTGTCTTTGGATACGATATTTGGACATTCCTCCTGTATATCTTACTCTAATAAGTCGTTGCGACAGAAAGGATTTGATCCACTTAAATAAATTGTCCCTAACTTCACTTTGGGCTAGCTTGTGTATGAGCATTTCTCTCCAAACGGTGTCGTAGGCATTTTTTAGGTCTATTAGTACAGACAAGGTGGACATTTTCCTTTGGAAGCCGTCTTTGACACACTGTGAGAAGTATACTACTTGATCCATCGTACTTCGTCTCGGTCTGAATCCTGCTTGGTCATCATCGATGGTGCTGTGTAAATCGAAGAATTGGCTCAGTCGGCGGGCAACCATTCTTTCCATTACTTTACTACATGCACTCGTTAGAGCAACTGGTCTGTAGCTTCCTGCTTCACTGATAGGTTTGCCTTTCTTATGGATTGGCACTATTTCACCTTTTCGCCATTGATGAGGTACATGGCTAGCCCAGGATAGGTTCACTATCTCCAAGAAGAGCAATTTTGCCTTTTGGCCCAAGTTAATAAGGAATTCCGAGAAAATGTGATCCACACCTGGAGCTTTCCCTGTTTTTGTTTCCTGGAGTGCTTGTTCCAACTCGGCCAACGTGAAATCCTCTGAGCACATTCTGCTGTCTTCTCTAGTTGGGCATGAGCTTTTGGGGTGCTTTAACAGCTTTTTGTATGCACTTTTAGGCTGGTTTACACGACTGATGTTCGCATAGTGCTTACACAGTAGGTTAGCGATATCTCTTGGTTCAGTATAGCATCTTGTTCCCTTCGTGAAGGGTTCTTGCTCTGCAGGCGGTGAGTCACTATTGAGTCGCGATATAAATTTGTGTGCTTTTGCCCCATCCCTCCGAAAGTCAAGGGTGCCTAGAAATTTTCGAAAGGATTCTCTTTTAGACTGTTTTATTTCTTTTTGAAGTTGTGCTTGTGCCCTGCGTAAGGCCGAACAGTCGAGGATATCATTTGTTCTTTCTGCTTCCCTTCTTGCTGCATTCCTTATATTTTTCAGCTCATCCAGTTTGTCACTCCAGAAGGGCCGGTAGGCTTTGACCTGACCCCTTGGTATGCAGGACGTGCTGCATTCTAGGATTGTTTTATTAAAGCTCTCGACAGCCTTCTCCAGCGAACTCCAGTCAATGCTTTCTGCTACGATGTCGTCCGTAAGTGCGCTATACGCCGTCCAGTTCGCCCTCACAAAATTCCATCGGGGAGCTCTAGATGGAGGTTTGAGCGTTTTGAATAGGCTTGTATGTATCAGTATCGCTCGGTGTCCGCACCCCGCTGCGTCATCCAGAAGCCTAACTTTAGTTTTTTGAGACAGTTGCGGATCCAGGATCACCAGGTCCGGTCTAGTAGTACTGCCAGAGTACGACAGGAATGTTGGGGGTGTTTCAACGACTTCCAATAAATTGTCGTCAACCATATCTTCTACCCTTTCACCGGCTCGGGTCGTCGCGGAGTAACCCCATCTTGTGGACGGGCTGTTGAAGTCTCCAACTATAATGCTGTTTGGTTGAAGCGTAGCTTCCACGTATAAAGTTGGCAGTACATTTCCCGGTGGGTTGTAAAGGCTTACAATGCTGAAACATTTTTTATACTTCCAGACTTCGACAAGAACAATTTCGGCCTTATCCCCCTCCCGCATCTCATGGAGTGTCTTAAACTTGGCACGCAGGTCACTTTTTATTCCGGCAATAATTCCTGATGCTATTTGTCGAGATCGATTCAGCGTGTAAGTCATGTAGTTAGCTATGTTGTAGTATTGGATATTGTCCGTTGCCGCTCCGGCTTCGGCTATAAAATATATATCTACGTCGAAATTGATGACGTTTCGTTTAAATTCTACAAATTTACTGCTGTTGAGGCCTCCAGCATTCCAATACAGAATGCGGAGGCTCGCGTCCAGGTCCTGAGAAGGACCGTTTAAAACTCTTTTTTTTTGTTGAAGGCCTCTCATTTTATGGTCAGCGTGCTGAAGGCGAGCCTCGTGTTGATCGTTCAGTTATTTCAGGCAGGGGGCACCACGTGCAGGCGATCAACATCACCCCCCCATCTTAAGTAACTTGTTTTATTTGTTATTTTTGATTATTTTTGTGGTATTGGGTTCTTTTCAATATTTTTATTGTAATATATTGTACCACTGTGCTCTTGATATTGTGTATTTAAATTTTATCTTAAAATTTAGTAATATCCCAACTTTTACTTACAATTACAGAATGTTTTTAAAAAACTTAAAAAAACAAAACGTTTTCGAATGAACTAAGAAATAATCAGCAGTAACAGGATCTACAGTTTAGATTTAATCGCATTTAAAAGTGTAACCTAATGCATCTCGTTTAGGCTTTGTATATGTTGTTTTTGTTTTATGTAAGTTATAATATTTCACATTTCAATGTAGTCTTTTATAATTATCTTTTATCGATCTTGACTAAAAAGTGACGGGTCGGACACGAACGGGTGAGGTTTTCTTCTTATAACAAGAAAAAAGGTTAACGATACGAAGATAATAATGTAACATTACAATACAAAATTCTTTAATAGTTTATTTTTCTTAAGATAACTTTTGTATATTCTAATGTCCGAAAGAAATGGCATACGGATCGTGCAATACAGAACTAAACGTCATCTTGTTTTAAATTTACTTTTTGAAATTAAAATCTCATAATTTAATATATTTATAAATTTTATTTTCAAATTTTGTTAAATTTGCCCTAGAAAATGAACTTAATTATTAAACCATGCTCAAGTGTGTAATCAGTCAGTCATGATATAACTGTATTAACTGTCAACCTATGATATAATTTTCTCTAGTCATAGATTTTTACTAGAGAACATATAATAAAATTTAATATATAATATACTTTAATAAATTAAAAATATTTCAAAAACAAAAATAATTTTAATGTATATATTTATTCAAAGCTTTTCGCCGATAAAATAGTACCAGCATCTTCAGGAAAATAATTATCTAATAAAATATTTTTACAAAATTCTTTTTACAATTTTGTCAAAAAAATAATTTATTAGATAATTATTTTCCTGAAGATGCTGGTATTATTTTATCGGCGAAAAGCTCTGAATAAATATATTCGTTAAAAGTATTCTTGTTTTTGAAATATTTTTAATTTATTAACTATATTACAAAGACACATATCACCATATTTAATATAATATACTTTATTATATTAAAATATAATACAGAAATTTCCATAAACTGCAAGTAATATACAGCCACAATATGGAGTTTTATTATCACTAATTTAATCAAAGGTAAGATAATTTTGAATATATAAGAAATTGCATTTGAAAATGATTTCAACATAACCCCCAAATAAACACCTGTTGACGTTTTGACATTTTGACAATTCGTTTTTCTTGAGAAAATCTGATGCCTGAAATGTGATGTAATATTTTTACGGTTTTATTTGCGACGGAAAAGTATTCGGCACGTCTAATTTATAGCTCAAAAATCAGACAGGTTACATCTACAGCAGGCCTTGAGGACTGGCCTTCAAATATGCAACCAAATATTCAAAGACCAAATGTCTATGTAAAATAGTAATATAAAGTGCTTTGAGCAAACAAACATTTCGTGTTAAAAATTTGATCTTTTAAGAGCTTTAACTAATGAAAAATGTTTTTAGGTATTTATCAAAAGGTTTAAAAGTACTCAATACTTTTCAGACTGTCATCGAAAATAATTTTTCAAGTGATATCTTGATTTTCATAGTGTCTACTGCGAGTAAATGGGAATAGAAATACGATAACAATTGAAACTAAATTTTTGGCTGTGAAATTATTTGGCTAGGCAAACTGTCTCGTCACCTAGCCAAGATGTTCATGGCTTTACCGAGGTCGTTGCATTGGAAAGGATGTAGTGTGCTATAGCAAAGAAAAAGTAAAGTCGATTGCCATAAATTAATATCTTAGTGACAAGTCTTTTGTGTTCCTGGGGACGTTTCATAATGCCTAGTACTGATCATCATTGAGTGGCCTAGCCAAAAAGTTTTATTTGCTGATAGCTTTGCTCTGGGTGGGGATGAACGAAAGGGATGGTGCCGACAAAGCCAAACTGTAATCGACCGGAAGCTACAGAAACGAGCCTTGCTATGGCAATATATGAGATAGTATTAGTAAGTATATGACAAGACTAGATTCTTCCATCTGTTCCTCACTACGATTATCAGAGGCAAAGTAATCAGCGGTAGATAGTACAATAAATGTCGACATCCGTGTAACTGGGTTTGTAGGTAGATAATGTTTCTGTCGTTTGTCGCTACCTTATAATATTTATTTTAATCATTTGATTTCTCTTATATTTAGGCCCACTTTCATTCAATAATAGCCTACACACTAGCGTGGGTACACATGAATTAACATATCTGTAGCCTAAGGAATATACTCGTATAACGGTGTTAATCCTTACGACCCTATAGAAGAGTACAAGTAAATAATGTTGACCAATTGGGTAATAGTTGTACTATCAGGCGGGCTAAAAACATATCACGGCTTTTTTTTATTTCACAGATATAATATATTAAATGTGAAAGGGTTTAAAGCCTTCTAGATAACTGGAAGTAGTCAACAATAAATTTCATATTTTAACAATAACTTATCCAAAGATGAAATATTTCCAAAATAAAAACCATCCCTCATTATAACATGTTTTTTAATGCAAGGTTTAAAGATTGTTTCTCAGTATAAAAAGTAAAAAACACAATAATATTGAGATAAATTTTTATTTTTACTTGTCTCTTCTTGAACTATAGACTATTTCAAACATTAAGAATTACTGTTATTTTAAAATCTTGTTAGATGGTTATCTAATCAAAGTGCGTAGGTTTTTTCGTGTTCTGGCTAGGTGTCGATAGTTTTGAACAGAGTAGTAGCACTCAAATTATTTTTTTGAAAAACATTGCTTACTAACTACGTTATGAATGCTTTCACATTTCCCAGATACCTCCTTTGTTCTGAAATTACTTACATTCTCTTTTCTGCTGCCTTATTTTTATTTTCGTAGTCAAATCAGTAAACATATATACGGTGTGTGTGTGTGTGTGTGTGTGTGTGTGTGTGTGTGTGTGTGTGCGCGCGCGCGCGTGCGTGTGTTGTAACTTAATAATGTAGATATGGCTACTTTAATGATGACCTTTAGTACATTTATGCTGTCGCAGAATTTGCATTGTATTGCTAAGGGTTTGCTAAACCAGTAAGTAGCAATCTTTAGACTAAGACCGTTCTCACTCATGTAACTCTACGAGTATATCAGCGTATATGTAAAAAGTAATTATTCAAATAATTTCTAACATTGTTATTACTCCTAATTAATAAAGGTTTATTATAATTAAATTATTTTTTAAAACCCTTTCGTGTTTAACGAAACACGTAACTCATATATATATATATATATATATATATATATATATATATATATATATATATAAATATAAAATACGTTTTCTTGTTTAATAATTTAAAACAACATAGGCTATTCAAATACAAGAATATTTATTAATTTATATCCAAAGCCTTTCGCTTTGAAATTTGAAATGAAAATTTTCATTCCTGATGATGTTGGTACTGTTTGCCAACGAAAGGCTTTGGATATAAATTAATAAATATTCTTGTATTTGAATAACCTATGTTGTTTTAATATATATATATATATATATATATATATATATATATATATATATATAAATATCGCAATATGTATTCTTGTGTATTAATAAAGAACTAAGTCAAAATACAAATACAAGAATTATAATTGAATTTACAATCAGTTGAATTGTAAATTCAATTATAATTCTTGTATTTGTATTTTGACTTAGTTCTTTATATATATATATATATATATATATATATATATATATATATATATATATGAAGTTCATAACTTGATAAAGTTGTTGAACTTCATAATGTCACAGTGCAACGGAAAATAATGGACAACTCAATATATATATATATAATTTTATTCTTGCCATATATTTTTTTAAATTTTAATAAACTGTTTACAAACAAGAATGTACTTACTTAAGAGGTCTTCAGCTTTTTGTCAGCTATTTTGCTAACGTTATCAAAGACTTGAGCTCATAACACATCCTCTTGGAAGCCTTCTATGCAAGGAACGTACTACGTGACTTGTAGAGAGCTTTCGCGATTTACTTTATTACATCATCAGAACATTTTTAATCGCACGCCAACAAGACCCCGTTTGAGAGTAGGTCTACTAAAGGCGTGCAATCCTGCCAAACTCGATGCCCTAATTTTACCCCTAATCCTAGTTCCAGTGTATTAATACAGCGTTCCTGTAGACGCTACCTAATTCTATCTATATTTTTATTATTCATTTCTTGACTACATCTTGAGATGGTAGCCGCCTCTCCATAGTGAGGGTCTCATAAGTCTACATCTGGCGTGCAAACCTGCCTACTTGATTCTATTTCCCTCCTATTCCCGGTACCAGGGATTACTATATCGTTGTCTTAGTCCCTACCTTATTTTAACTACCTTTTCGTATCCTACATCACCAAGATGGTAGGCACCTTTTTGACTCTCTAAGTCTACCTGCAGACGTGACGTCATGATTCTCCCAGTTGCCTTTAAACAGGTGGGTTTTATATTACACCTTAAAACTACATGTATTGGCAATCTTCTCATATTCTGCAATAATAGTTATAATGAATGATCGGTTTAAAACTATAAATGAAGAAACAAGTAATATAAATTTTTTTATGAAGTTAATTCCTACCTATATTAACAAAGAAAACTTTACCTTAGTCTCTTTTAAATTTATAATTGCAATTCATATAAATATGTTTACAGGCCAAGACAACCACGCAATTAACTATATAGGCTAGGGCTATGAAAAAAACAGCGCATTATAGGCTAGAATTAGACCAAAAACCACGCATCAAACTGCTAAAGGCTGGAGGAGTTAGTTATGCCAATAATTATTATAGTACATTGAAAAAATCGATCAATATGCTTTTATAAACAGTTAAAATTACCTGTACTTCATTATCGTGTTTGTACTGTAGTTACAGTGAAACGTTTTTTTAATTAATTTAAAACTCGGTTAATAATACAAGTTTTATAAAACATTTTTCAAAACAATTCCTACTTGAGGCAACAAAGAAAAATTGTATTTGAGTGTTTTTAATTTTAAAATTACAACTAATATAAATATGTATATACATATGTCAGAATAACAAAATAGAAAGCGATTTTTCTTGCAATTTTCCATTCACTTTTCTATGTATGATGTGTGACTATTATTTTTGTTTGTTACTATTTATACGCTTTCATTTTCCGTTGCTTGTATTGTTTTGTAGTTTCTTTTCTCTATCCTTTCGCACTGCCAGTTTCTCAAGCAAGATTCGATACAATTAACCCAGGTTGCTGTTTACTTTATTCTTTTTAATAATTTTTAATCCTACAGCATTATTTATGATATTGTGTGGTAACCATGGCAACAATTTAAGGTTGTGCAATGGAGGTTCCGACGACAACCAGATTGGGACAAAACATTCATATAGCCTCCTTCTTTGAGAAGTACTTTTCTATGAAAAAGCGCTAAACTTCTAAGATACTAAATTCGAATCCGTCCTAGAACCCCAAATTTTTATAATTTAATTATTGAATAAATATTTGAAAAAACTGTATTAACATCAATTGTCATCTATTGTAGGTTAAAAGAAATGTATTTGAACTTGAATGTATGGATAAAAACGTATTTTATTAACGATTGAAAATTTGTACAAAGATATACAAATTTACAAGAATTACAAATTTACACTTCTTGTATATCAGGAAAGAATGAGCTAATATATGAATTTTTTTCCGGGTGAAAATCAGTTATGGTTATTATCGCGATCAGCAACAAAACAAAAGCAAAATATTTGAAATAAAGACAGGTTGACATGCAATATAGGAGTTGCGACTTCGTCTCTCATATTACATATTATTGCTAGCAGTATTGAGATCGAATTTATTTGTATAAGGTTTATTAATAACTTGTCAAGTAAATAGAAAAATGTCACTTACAGATGTTCGCTTTGTAATCACAAGTTTCAATATAATTCAGTGTATCGATCGGTGTTGCCCACGAAAAGCTCTGTTGGCTGTATTTTTATGCAACGTCGGTTGCATAACGCAATGGCGTGCAAGCAGAGATGGTCAGGTTCGGCCTTAACGGGCGGTGATTAAAGCTATGTTTAGCCGATCGCTAGATAAGCTAGACGAGAACACTAAATCTCTTCCGCGGCCAGGAATAGTTACATCGGCCTTCAATCACAGCGCCAAGCTCGATTTAGCAAACAAGTATGGTCAAATGGAGCTGCTCAGGCGGTACAACAATATACAAACTTTATCCACTGTAACAGTCTGGTTGTTGACGTAGCCTGCTTGTCAACACTTGGGAAAAGCTAAAAGCAAAAATATTCAGCGTTGTTTAGTGTAGTGTGTTTAGTTTTCAGAGAAAGTAAAATTAATTCAAATGTCATCAGTTTATTATAAATATTGGGATATGTAGGCCTAACACTTGAATAAAATTAAAACTATTTTAATTTAACGAAAAGCTAAACAAATACTGTAAAGTATCCATCTGCATTCTAACGTAATATTATAAATTGTAAGTTAGAGGTTAATTATTCAATCCCTACTATTAGCTCACACTCTCCTGATATATAGCTTGTACAAACTTTCAATCGGTAATGAAATAGGTTTTTATTCATCCAATCAATTTCATATACATTTTCTAAAATCTATAGGCGATTGCAATTTATGTTTATATAGTTTTTTTTCAAATATTTATGCAATAATTAAATTATAAAAATTTGGAGGTTCTAGGTCGGATTCGAACTGACTATCTTCTTGTTCGAAGTCTAGGACTTAGACACTAAGCCAACTTTCCCATAGCTAAAAATGTACTTCTCAAAGATGTATACGAGTTTTTTGTTTTTCCCCATTCTAGTTGTCGTTTCAACCTCCATTGCACAACTTTAAATTGTTGCCATGGTTACCACCCCCCCCCCCCCCCCAATATCATATTTAAAGCTCTAGTATTAAAAATGAATGAAAAGAATAAAATAAACAAACAAACTGGATTAACGGTATCGAACCTTGCTTTACAAACAAACACTGTGAAAGGAAAGCGTAAAGAAACTACAAGACAATGCAAGCGACGAAAAAAGCTAATAAATAGTAACAAACAAAAATAATAGTCCAACACCATACACAGATCGAAAAATGACTAGGAAATTCGCTTTCTATTTTGCTACTTAATATTGCCAGTCTAACATATGTATATAGATATTTATACTAATTGATATGCAATAAATGGTAACTAAAATAAAATGTATCTTTGTTAACTTAATTATGAATCGCTTATATATATTTTTAATGTATATTGCTTGTTTTAATGTTAAATATACTCAGCGAAAAAGTACTAAAAAAATAGATATGAATTTGTGTGAGAAAATGATTGTTTATTTTTAGCTGTATAGGGTTTGTAGCCTAAAATCCGATACATTCTGGGATTGCCTACAAGTATACGTAGATAAATCTAATCAATCTGCAGTAATTAAAATAATGGGAGATTTAAGTGGAGGTCAGGAAGAAAATATGACAAGAACAGTTGGATGATTCGGAGAAGAAAATACTATAATAAAGAATGGTTAACTGAAGTCTAAACCACTGACTACAACATCTTCAGGATCATAATGGCCAATTGAACTTTATAAACACTCCCTAAAAATATCCGTGAATTTCCTTCCATACTATTATTTTGGAACCTTCAACCAAGATATCCTTTCAGCGTCGCTCCTTTCTAAGATTTTACCTTGAGTTATTAGCTAAAGAATCTCATCTTTTATCACTTCTCTTGACGAGATCGAAATATTGAACAATTTTCTTTGCAAGAGAGAAAGAGAGAGCTTGAACGTCCTTTATAAGCTGCCATAAGTTGTTACACTTTATAAACATAACAGGTGTTGATTAAAACTTGGCAATAAATGGGAGGCCCAGAAGCTCGAAATCATCGAAGGTGATTAAAGTTCTTAAAACGAATAAGTTTTCTGGTATCAAAATAGACCTCATACTACGAGCTCTTCACTGAAGGAATAGGTCAACAGACGGAAATAAAAATGCAGCATAAAGTACCTTTTACGACTTTATCAAAGTGATAAATTCGCTGAAGAGGAACTGCTATAGAATCAAACGGTACTATTCTCAAAAACTGTTCGAAATTAATTTCTTTTGGGCTATAAGAAATGACGCGGCGGAACCTGAAGAATGGAGAGAGTTCACCTTATATCAATATGTAAAAATGGGGACAAGAAAACCAAAACTACAACAGGAGGAATGTAATACTTTAAAATTTCATTTCGAAACATTCTTTAGACATTATTTTAAAGACGTGCTTGTTTTTGGAAGTAAGCTATAATATTTATTGCTTTAAAACTGTTATTAGTTGAAGTTATTTAGATTTGTTTCTATATAGTATATATAAAGTTACAATTTTTAACGTATTTGCTGTAAGTACATTCATTATCAGAAAAACAGTTTTTATACAAAAAATATAGTTGTAAACGTGGCTGAGCGTGTATATATACACTGCAGATGTGAACAGACAACACGGCGCAATTTAGGCAATTTAGCGACAGTTGTACTCGTAGAACCGTGACCCGTAACGAACATTATCTGAACAAATAATGCAACTACAATGTAAGAATGAAATTATGCAAAATAAATACATTGAGTAAGTATACCGGAAAAGTAAGATTAATTATAAGTAAGATTAAAATAAGTACAAGTGACGTGTGAAGTACTTGGTCGTAAAGGAGGTTCTTGTCTGCGTGGGCAGGCGCTTCCTTGATGAATATAGGCTCTGGGCTTACGCAATATCATGAAAAGTAAATTCGTCAACGTCTAGTGACTGTCACTTTAAGTTAAAGGGCAGTTTGATGGCTGCAGTTTTCCTGCCTTGGCTTGATGGACGGAGCTCTTAATCTCGCTCCTTTGGTGTGCCGTTTCTGGAAAATTTCATTTACAGCAGTTAAAATTGATGTTCTTGACCTTATAGTAATTTTCAGTGTGGTTTGTTGGCTGATTGCTGTATAGGCTTCTGTGAGGTCTTTTACATTTAAATTTTGCACGTGGTTGTTTGGTGGTCAAAAGGTTGTCGTTTATTTCTCGAAATTTATGATAAAAACGTAACGCAGTCGGTAGGACTCGAACCTACGCTCCCAGAGGGAATCTGATTTCTAGTCAGACGCCTTAACCACTCGGCCACGACTGCACATATTCACGACCTGCCTAATTTCAAGTCCATTTTAGAGGGTGAATAAACATTTCACTATCTGAACGAAACCGGTCAGAGGGGTATTCTGACGGTTCGGAAACCGGTTTTCTGTAAGAGTAGGCGAAGCAGTAGTTACTGGTAAGGGACAAATCTAACATATGTCCCATCTAGAATTTGGTGTAAAGATCTTACATGTTGGTACCACAAGTCTTAGCTTCAAACCCTCGATCCTGGTGACACAATTTCGCTTTCTTATAATATAATTTATTAGAAAGGAGAACAAATGTGTAAAGGCGATCGAACACGATGACGTAGTTGACCGCGTGACCTACACAGAAATGAAGTGTAGGCGTTGTTGGTAAACAATTGTTGAATTCTAATCCAGCCCACTAAAACAAAGACATAAATATAAGTAAGTTATTTAGATAAGAGACATTTATTTAATTGAGAGCAATAAATATCGTTAAGCTGGTAATAAATATTAAAGCGTTTGTATTTAAAAGATTAAAGTTAATCAAGCCAAGTTTTTAACACTCTTCAATTTATAGTATTTTTTATTAGTTTGAGTTTTAAAGAATGCTGATCCAGAAATTAATATAGACTGATACTATTAGCGGAAAACAGGGTAAATATAAGACTTTTTAAAATAGTACATAATTTTACAAATCAAGTTTTTTCAATAGTTTTTGAAATATTCTTTTTAAATATATGTATTATTGAATTAATATTTGAGTTGAAAATACATTTTAGATGGTATTTGAACTTTTCACTTTCTATCTGATAGACTGTTATGTATAACGTGATAATTAAACATTAAATAGGCAAATATTTCTGCTCTTGGGTTTCAACAGTGAAAATGTGTTTAAATATATTTTTTTTAATATCCCTAACAAATGTAATAATAGCCTTATTATTTTGGTTTTTTTATTATTAGAGTTCTTTAAATTTTTAAACTATTTCCAATAATGTTTGTATATTTAGTTTTCCAATTTAGTTATTTCGTCAAATTCTCGGTTGTATCATTTATAAGAGGAAATATTTTTTATTCTGGCAGCGCGTTGACACAATTCTTCACCCCAGTCTACCTTAAGTGAGCAACCCTGCCTATGTTATGTAAAAACTGCCCTCTATTCTTATTACCAAAGGATCTTTTTATCCTTTTCCTAGTCGATCTACACTTATATACTTTTTCCCATGAGGAAGTGTAGATATTTCTTGCTGACCTCCATAGTGAGTAGATATGCTTACAATACACGACCCTTTACAGGTGAAGAAGCCTTAACCTCTTACTAGGAGGGTTTGTGCCCTCGCCTTGTTCGTACCAATATTCACAATCTGTAACTATCCTTCGAAGGGAGATAAGAGCCATATTGACTGAGATTACATTAAACTACAAAACAGAAACAATTAAAACTAATTCACGAAGAATAGTATTTCCTATTTAAATGTTCCGTTTAATTTGGCTTGTTATAAGATCTGATGACATATCGTTGGATACATATCTTGTTGCGTACATCTGGTTATCATGCCCACTTTGTCGTTATATCTCTTCCAAACGTTGGGTGCATTTAGAAAGGGAAAACCGCAGGGACTGTAGCTCAGGTCAGGTACAGATGAATGGGACGGGCGAAGTTAACCGATCAATGCACCGAGAGCCAGGAAGTGGGAGGCACAGAGCTTCATTTAAATTCCATCTTTTATCCAACTTACTATATACAATCTCTCCACGTTGCAGGCTATTTTCCCTTGCAACAAGGTATATCGTACAGAAAGAAAATATACAATAACACGTATCTCTGCTTGTGATTTAAATTTACGGCCCTCGTTACTGCTATCTGTTGTCATTAGTGGGAACTGAAAGCGTACAGCAATGTTTTCAGTTTCTTTGTGAATGCAATCGTTTCTGAATGCGATATTCAGGAACATTAGCGTGGAAATTATTCTTGAAAATGTGAAATTGATAAAAATATATGCAATACTGAACTCGGAATATTTTATATATATTGTTAATTGTAAACAACTAATCCACCACCAAGTGCAATTATTTTTACCTTATGTGATATGAGGCACCTTTCGGTTACTTGACCATTGACGAATCCCTCTACAATCACTGTATTAGTGAGTGATTCGACAATATATCTATCTATCTATCTATCTATCTATATATATATATATATATATATATATATATATATATATATATATATATATATATATATATATATATGTGTGTGTGTGTGTGTGTGTGTGTGTGTGTGTGTGTGTGTGTGTGTGTGTGTGTGTGTGTGTGTGTGTGTGTGTGTGTGTGTGTGTGTGTGTGTGTGTGTGTGTGTGTGTGTGTGTGTGTGTGTGTGTGTGTGTGTGTGTGTGTGTGTGTGTGTGTGTGTGTGTGTGTGTGTGTGTGTGTGTGTGTGTGTGTGTGTATGTGTGTGTGTGTTTACATATATCATTATATTTATATATTTATTTATCTTATAACTCAGCAGATGTAAGATGTAAACTTAGGAGAAAAATAAAATAAAATGTTGATATTTCTATAATATATATGGTTGAATGAGGATCAAGTACTTAAATGAATATAAGGAGGACAATGAATGAACAATATTACTTACTTTAAAATTTGCTTCAATTATTTTCTAAACATGTTTTTAGAAAAACAGGATATAACATTTGTAACAGTAAAAATATAATGTATGAATTAATTAAAATTTTATTGGTGGCTATTTTATACGTATTTTCTAGTCTCGGCATTTTTCATTATCGGTAGCACAACATGTATGTATACATTGCAGGCTCAAACAGGCAACTTGCGACGTGTAGACAACCGTCAGTGATAATTGTAGACTCGTACACCATAAAGATTTATGTAAAAGAGACGACAATATAAAAATGGCAACTATATAGCCTGACTGCTAAATAAGCTGGAGGAGACGACAGATATACACGGTTAGGAAGTGGTGCAGCGTTGTACACTATACGGACATTAACAAGATACTACTCAGCTGCTACAACCACCACGCCCATCAACTGAAGTACCTACTACTCAGCTGCTACAACCACCACGCCCATCAACTGAAGTACCTACTACTCAGCTGCTACAACCACCACGCCCATCAACTGAAGTACCTACTACTCAGCTGCTACAACCACCAAGCCCATCAACTGGAGTACATGTGCGCATATCAAGGTTACCGATCACTGATGACTTGTATACAGAAAGAAAGATATCGAGTTAGGACACTACAGACACGCAGTTGTGAGGCTCTGCTTAGGAATTGTTGTATATAATGAGTTAGTGTTTAAGTACCACATCTCTTCTGCGAAGTTGTTGAATACAGTTTATTGTGCATAGGAAAGCAGAAAATGTCTCAACGGGGTAATCGAATTGCGCTTATACGTATAAACAGACACACTAAAACTCAAATACACACACACACACACACACACACCCTATAAATGTCACAAGTTTTATGGGAATATATTAACTCATTCTCCAACAATAGATTCCTTACGATATGAACAGTAATAAAACGTTTAAAACCTTAATATACAAAATTCGGTTCTGGTTAATCTCGCGTTTTGATTTTACTTTGAAATGGGTTGTTGACCAGACAAGAATACTAATTGTATTATATTTCTCACAGCCGTAAGGGGGTAAGATTCAAATGTTCCCCTTATACGTCCGAAACCCTCCCTATGAAGCGGGCTCAGTTCACATTTATTTTTTTCTCAGAAACAAATAAATAAATTAGGGTGTAACATTTTCACATTAAAAACAATTTTCACCACAGCGTTTTACTTTTGTATTTTAGTATTTACGATTTGTCGGCGTATAAATATAACGACGTAGTACTTTCTGATCTTCCCTTAAAAATAAAATAGTATGAAAAAATGTCCTGCAAATGTCTGGGGGATTTTTGTTGTTAGGTTTTGAATTATACCAATTTTATATTAATGATCGAAACGTGTGTAGTATAAGTCGAGACACATATCAAGAGCTTTTCTCATCCAATTTGCAGCGCTACGTGATATTTAGAGTGGTGGGGGAGTTCGCTGACTCAGTGTTTGGTGCTAGCCATATCAGTCAGCCACAACCAATCTGTCTTGTTCATCATAAGAGAGGGGCTAGATTAGACAGTTGCATGGCCTTCCTTCTATTGGGGGATCTCCTCTCCTACGCATCAAAAGTATCTTGCTATATCTCGTGAGTTATATTGACGTTACGTCTTGTTGTAACATTGTTTACTCAAAATCGCTGACTATTACCCTGATGGCTTAATATTTCCGTAAGTTTGGGTCTAAGAGTACTGACTTGAATAGCTAGTGCTAACTAAAAAGATTTAGGCAAGTAGCGGGGCTCCGGAGGGGGGGCGCTCCAACGTTCGCGCAAGCAACCGGTTTATTTGCAAAAATACTTTTAACTGTTTTTCTCACATCATTCGATGCTCGTTCTTAAACTTTGTGCAGTCCAGTAGAGTCTGGGCCGACGCCGGCTAAACTACTACCCGGCCTGACCAGACTTTCAATTGTTCAGTATTAAAATGTTTAAACTAAAAAAAAAAAATTAACACTATCACTTATACGTAGCTATTTCTTAGTTATTATCCAGGAATATTAATCACAAAAGCAGTGCATAGAGTGCTGAGTGCATAGAGTGCATAGTGGGCCAGCCACACACTACTTTCTTGTTACTAAGATAGAACATTTAACGGTGGAAATATTAATTATTTGTTATGGAACTCAGCTGGGGAGAATGCGATTAGGTATGTAGCAATGGGTATGAACACCTTAATACGTTTTTCTTGTGGAAAAAGTATAAGATAAGAATTACAACATCAACATTAAAATAGTAAATAGCAATAATAATATTAAATCTTAATAAATATGTACTAAATTATTTTCATAATTATAGGTCCTCCGTACAAGGTTTATGCGTCGCTGGTCTAGGCCATTCTTGCAATATGAATTAGGTTTCCTTCTGATTCGGTTCCCTTCACTAAGTTAGTGATCTGATTTGTATCGAGAGCGGATTGAAGAACTTCAATTTTCCATGACTTTATTATGTTTTTCGATGGAAGTCATTAAATTTTCTATCGCCTACGTCAGATAGGAAAGGATTGTCAATAATCTATAGGATTGAGGTACGGTCTTGGAAGTTGTAAAAATTGTCACGTGTGTGGAATCGCATACCTGAATTATACGTTCTTCGTTGTGCGCATGTCTACCTTAGGCAGAAGATCCTTACCTGGTAAACCTCGCAACTGAAAATGAACACTTATGATAGATCATGAAATAGATATATTCCGTTTTATGTGAGCATATCATTTCAGAACGTTTCCACCCTATCGGTAAAGTGTACATCCTGTCGGTGAGGTGTCTACCTCTTACACCTCCCAGAATAACGCGGCAGGACTACGACAACGATGTAATTATTCTTGAAGCCGTAAAGAATCATGGTATTGTATTGACGGGTTTCCTTATGGACCTACTCTCTACCGGAGTGTTGTAGAAGTGTCTACCTGTTACACCTCCCAGAATAACGTGGCAGGACTACGACAACGATGTAATTATTCTTGAAGCCGTAAATAATTATGGTACTGTATTGACGGATTTCCTTATGGACCTACTCTCTACCGGAGTGTTGTAGAAGTGTCTACCTGTTACACCTCCTAGAATAACGCGGCAGGACTACGACAACGATGTAATTATTCTTGAAGCCGTAAATAATTATGGTACTGTATTGACGGGTTTCCTTATGGACCTACTATCTACCGGAGTGTTCTAGAAGTGTCTACCTGTTACACCTCCTAGAATAACGTGGCAGGACTACGACAACGATGTAATTATTCTTGAAGCCGTAAATAATTATGGTACTGTATTGACGGGTTTCCTTATGGACCTACTATCTACCGGAGTGTTCTAGAAGTGTCTACCTGTTACACCTCCCAGAATAACGTGGCAGGACTACGACAACGATGTAATTATTCTTGAAGCCGTAAAGAATCATGGTATTGTATTGACGGGTTTCCTTATGGACCTACTCTCTACCGGAGTGTTGTAGAAGTGTCTACCTGTTACACCTCCCAGAATAACGTGGCAGGACTACGACAACGATGTAATTATTCTTGAAGCCGTAAAGAATCATGGTACTGTATTGACGGGTTTCCTTATGGACCTACTCTCTACTGGAGTGTTGTAGAAGTGTCTACCTGTTACACCTCCCAGAATAACGTGGCAGGACTACGACAACGATGTAATTATTCTTGAAGCCGTAAATAATTATGGTACTGTATTGACGGGTTTCCTTATGGACCTACTATCTACCGGAGTGTTCTAGAAGTGTCTACCTGTTACACCTCCCAGAATAACGTGACAGGACTACGACAACGATGTAATTATTCTTGAAGCCGTAAAGAATCATGGTATTGTATTGACGGGTTTCCTTATGGACCTACTCTCTACCGGAGTGTTGTAGAAGTGTCTACCTGTTACACCTCCCAGAATAACGTGGCAGGACTACGACAACGATGTAATTATTCTTGAAGCCGTAAAGAATCATGGTACTGTATTGACGGGTTTCCTTATGGACCTACTCTCTACCGGAGTGTTGTAGAAGTGTCTACCTGTTACACCTCCCAGAATAACGCGGCAGGACTACGACAACGATGTAATTATTCTTGAAGCCGTAAAGAATCATGCTATTGTATTGACGGGTTTCCTTATGGACCTACTCTCTACCGGAGTGTTGTAAAAGTGTCTACCTGTTACACCTCCCAGAATAACGTGGCAGGACTACGACAACGATGTAATTATTCTTGAAGCCGTAAAGAATCATGGTATTGTATTGACGGGTTTCCTTATGGACCTACTCTCTACCGGAGTGTTGTAGAAGTGTCTACCTGTTACACCTCCCAGAATAACGTGGCAGGACTACGACAACGATGTAATTATTCTTGAAGCCGTAAATAATTATGGTACTGTATTGACGGGTTTCCTTATGGACCTACTCTCTACCGGAGTGTTGTAGAAGTGTCTACCTGTTACACCTCCCAGAATAACGTGGCAGGACTACGACAACGATGTAATTATTCTTGAAGCCGTAAAGAATCATGGTATTGTATTGACGGGTTTCCTTATGGACCTACTCTCTACCGGAGTGTTGTAGAAGTGTCTACCTGTTACACCTCCCAGAATAACGTGGCAGGACTACGACAACGATGTAATTATTCTTGAAGCCGTAAATAATTATGGTACTGTATTGACGGATTTCCTTATAGACCTACTCTCTAACGGAGTGTTGTAGAAGTGTCTACCTGTTACACCTCCTAGAATAACGCGGCAGGACTACGACAACGATGTAATTATTCTTGAAGCCGTAAATAATTATGGTACTGTATTGACGGGTTTCCTTATGGACCTACTATCTACCGGAGTGTTGTAGAAGTGTCTACCTGTTACACCTCCCAGAATAACGTGGCAGAACTACGACAACGATGTAATTATTCTTGAAGCCGTAAATAATTATGGTACTGTATTGACGGGTTTCCTTATGGACCTACTATCTACCGGAGTGTTGTAGAAGTGTCTACCTGTTACACCTCCCAGAATAACGTGGCAGGACTACGACAACGATGTAATTATTCTTGAAGCCGTAAATAATTATGGTACTGTATTGACGGGTTTCCTTATGGACCTACTATCTACCGGAGTGTTGTAGAAGTGTCTACCTGTTACACCTCCCAGAATAACGTGGCAGAACTACGACAACGATGTAATTATTCTTGAAGCCGTAAATAATTATGGTACTGTATTGACGGGTTTCCTTATGGACCTACTATCTACCGGAGTGTTGTAGAAGTGTCTACCTGTTACACCTCCCAGAATAACGTGGCAGGACTACGACAACGATGTAATTATTCTTGAAGCCGTAAATAATTATGGTACTGTATTGACGGGTTTCCTTATGGACCTACTATCTACCGGAGTGTTGTAGAAGTGTCTACCTGTTACACCTCCCAGAATAACGTGGCAGGACTACGACAACGATGTAATTATTCTTGAAGCCGTAAATAATTATGGTACTGTATTGACGGATTTCCTTATAGACCTACTCTCTAACGGAGTGTTGTAGAAGTGTCTACCTGTTACACCTCCTAGAATAACGCGGCAGGACTACGACAACGATGTAATTATTCTTGAAGCCGTAAATAATTATGGTACTGTATTGACGGGTTTCCTTATGGACCTACTATCTACCGGAGTGTTGTAGAAGTGTCTACCTGTTACACCTCCCAGAATAACGTGGCAGGACTACGACAACGATGTAATTATTCTTGAAGCCGTAAATAATTATGGTACTGTATTGACGGGTTTCCTTATGGACCTACTATCTACCGGAGTGTTGTAGAAGTGTCTACCTGTTACACCTCCTAGAATAACGCGGCAGGACTACGACAACGATGTAATTATTCTTGAAACCGTAAAGAATCATGGTACTGTATTGACGGATTTCCTTATGGACCTACTCTCTACCGGAGTGTTGTAGAAGTGTCTACCTGTTACACCTCCTAGAATAACGCGGCAGGACTACGACAACGATGTAATTATTCTTGAAGCCGTACAGAATCATGGTACTGTATTGACGGATTTCCTTATAGACCTACTCTCTACCGGAGTGTTGTAGAAGTGTCTACCTGTTACACCTCCCAGAATAACGTGGCAGGACTACGACAACGATGTAATTATTCTTGAAGCCGTAAATAATTATGGTACTGTATTGACGGGTTTCCTTATGGACCTACTATCTACCGGAGTGTTGTAGAAGTGTCTACCTGTTACACCTCCCAGAATAACGTGGCAGGACTACGACAACGATGTAATTATTCTTGAAGCCGTAAATAATTATGGTACTGTATTGACGGGTTTCCTTATGGACCTACTATCTACCGGAGTGTTGTAGAAGTGTCTACCTGTTACACCTCCCAGAATAACGTGGCAGGACTACGACAACGATGTAATTATTCTTGAAGCCGTAAATAATTATGGTACTGTATTGACGGGTTTCCTTATGGACCTACTATCTACCGGAGTGTTGTAGAAGTGTCTACCTGTTACACCTCCCAGAATAACGTGGCAGGACTACGACAACGATGTAATTATTCTTGAAGCCGTAAATAATTATGGTACTGTATTGACGGGTTTCCTTATGGACCTACTATCTACCGGAGTGTTGTAGAAGTGTCTACCTGTTACACCTCCTAGAATAACGCGGCAGGACTACGACAACGATGTAATTATTCTTGAAACCGTAAAGAATCATGGTACTGTATTGACGGATTTCCTTATGGACCTACTCTCTACCGGAGTGTTGTAGAAGTGTCTACCTTTTACACCTCCTAGAATAACGCGGCAGGACTACGACAACGATGTAATTATTCTTGAAGCCGTACAGAATCATGGTACTGTATTGACGGATTTCCTTATAGACCTACTCTCTACCGGAGTGTTGTAGAAGTGTCTACCTGTTACACCTCCCAGAATAACGTGGCAGGACTACGACAACGATGTAATTATTCTTGAAGCCGTAAATAATTATGGTACTGTATTGACGGGTTTCCTTATGGACCTACTATCTACCGGAGTGTTGTAGAAGTGTCTACCTGTTACACCTCCTAGAATAACGCGGCAGGACTACGACAACGTTGTAATTATTCTTGAAACCGTAAAGAATCATGGTACTGTATTGACGGATTTCCTTATGGACCTACTCTCTACCGGAGTGTTGTAGAAGTGTCTACCTGTTACACCTCCTAGAATAACGCGGCAGGACTACGACAACGATGTAATTATTCTTGAAGCCGTAAATAATTATGGTACTGTATTGACGGATTTCCTTATGGACCTACTATCTACCGGAGTGTTGTAGAAGTGTCTACCTGTTACACCTCCTAGAATAACGCGGCAGGACTACGACAACGATGTAATTATTCTTGAAGCCGTAAATAATTATGGTACTGTATTGACGGGTTTCCTTATGGACCTACTCTCTACCGGAGTGTTGTAGAAGTGTCTACCTGTTACACCTCCTAGAATAACGCGGCAGGACTACGACAACGATGTAATTATTCTTGAAGCCGTAAATAATTATGGTACTGTATTGACGGGTTTCCTTATGGACCTACTATCTACCGGAGTGTTGTAGAAGTGTCTACCTGTTACACCTCCCAGAATAACGTGGCAGGACTACGACAACGATGTAATTATTCTTGAAGCCGTAAATAATTATGGTACTGTATTGACGGATTTCCTTATGGACCTACTATCTACCGGAGTGTTGTAGAAGTGTCTACCTGTTACACCTCCTAGAATAACGCGGCAGGACTACGACAACGATGTAATTATTCTTGAAGCCGTAAATAATTATGGTACTGTATTGACGGGTTTCCTTATGGACCTACTATCTACCGGAGTGTTGTAGAAGTGTCTACCTGTTACACCTCCCAGAATAACGTGGCAGGACTACGACAACGATGTAATTATTCTTGAAGCCGTAAATAATTATGGTACTGTATTGACGGGTTTCCTTATGGACCTACTATCTACCGGAGTGTTGTAGAAGTGTCTACCTGTTACACCTCCTAGAATAACGCGGCAGGACTACGACAACGATGTAATTATTCTTGAAACCGTAAAGAATCATGGTACTGTATTGACGGATTTCCTTATGGACCTACTCTCTACCGGAGTGTTGTAGAAGTGTCTACCTGTTACACCTCCTAGAATAACGCGGCAGGACTACGACAACGATGTAATTATTCTTGAAGCCGTACAGAATCATGGTACTGTATTGACGGATTTCCTTATAGACCTACTCTCTACCGGAGTGTTGTAGAAGTGTCTACCTGTTACACCTCCCAGAATAACGTGGCAGGACTACGACAACGATGTAATTATTCTTGAAGCCGTAAATAATTATGGTACTGTATTGACGGATTTCCTTATAGACCTACTCTCTACCGGAGTGTTGTAGAAGTGTCTACCTGTTACACCTCCCAGAATAACGTGGCAGGACTACGACAACGATGTAATTATTCTTGAAGCCGTAAATAAATATGGTACTGTATTGACGGGTTTCCTTATGGACCTACTATCTACCGGAGTGTTGTAGAAGTGTCTACCTGTTACACCTCCCAGAATAACGTGGCAGGACTACGACAACGATGTAATTATTCTTGAAGCCGTAAATAATTATGGTACTGTATTGACGGGTTTCCTTATGGACCTACTATCTACCGGAGTGTTGTAGAAGTGTCTACCTGTTACACCTCCCAGAATAACGTGGCAGGACTACGACAACGATGTAATTATTCTTGAAGCCGTAAATAATTATGGTACTGTATTGACGGGTTTCCTTATGGACCTACTATCTACCGGAGTGTTGTAGAAGTGTCTACCTGTTACACCTCCCAGAATAACGTGGCAGGACTACGACAACGATGTAATTATTCTTGAAGCCGTAAATAATTATGGTACTGTATTGACGGGTTTCCTTATGGACCTACTATCTACCGGAGTGTTGTAGAAGTGTCTACCTGTTACACCTCCTAGAATAACGCGGCAGGACTACGACAACGATGTAATTATTCTTGAAACCGTAAAGAATCATGGTACTGTATTGACGGATTTCCTTATGGACCTACTCTCTACCGGAGTGTTGTAGAAGTGTCTACCTTTTACACCTCCTAGAATAACGCGGCAGGACTACGACAACGATGTAATTATTCTTGAAGCCGTACAGAATCATGGTACTGTATTGACGGATTTCCTTATAGACCTACTCTCTACCGGAGTGTTGTAGAAGTGTCTACCTGTTACACCTCCCAGAATAACGTGGCAGGACTACGACAACGATGTAATTATTCTTGAAGCCGTAAATAATTATGGTACTGTATTGACGGGTTTCCTTATGGACCTACTATCTACCGGAGTGTTGTAGAAGTGTCTACCTGTTACACCTCCTAGAATAACGCGGCAGGACTACGACAACGATGTAATTATTCTTGAAACCGTAAAGAATCATGGTACTGTATTGACGGATTTCCTTATGGACCTACTCTCTACCGGAGTGTTGTAGAAGTGTCTACCTGTTACACCTCCTAGAATAACGCGGCAGGACTACGACAACGATGTAATTATTCTTGAAGCCGTAAATAATTATGGTACTGTATTGACGGATTTCCTTATGGACCTACTATCTACCGGAGTGTTGTAGAAGTGTCTACCTGTTACACCTCCTAGAATAACGCGGCAGGACTACGACAACGATGTAATTATTCTTGAAGCCGTAAATAATTATGGTACTGTATTGACGGGTTTCCTTATGGACCTACTCTCTACCGGAGTGTTGTAGAAGTGTCTACCTGTTACACCTCCTAGAATAACGCGGCAGGACTACGACAACGATGTAATTATTCTTGAAGCCGTAAATAATTATGGTACTGTATTGACGGATTTCCTTATAGACCTACTCTCTACCGGAGTGTTGTAGAAGTGTCTACCTGTTACACCTCCCAGAATAACGTGGCAGGACTACGACAACGATGTAATTATTCTTGAAGCCGTAAATAATTATGGTACTGTATTGACGGATTTCCTTATAGACCTACTCTCTACCGGAGTGTTGTAGAAGTGTCTACCTGTTACACCTCCCAGAATAACGTGGCAGGACTACGACAACGATATAATTATTCTTGAAGCCGTAAATAATTATGGTACTGTATTGACGGGTTTCCTTATGGACCTACTCTCTACCGGAGTGTAGTAGAAGTGTCTACCTGTTACACCTCCCAGAATAACGTGGCAGGACTACGACAACGATGTAATTATTCTTGAAGCCGTAAATAATTATGGTACTGTATTGACGGGTTTCCTTATGGACCTACTCTCTACCGGAGTGTTGTAGAAGTGTCTACCTGTTACACCTCCCAGAATAACGTGGCAGGACTACGACAACGATGTAATTATTCTTGAAGCCGTAAATAATTATGGTACTGTATTGGCGGATTTCCTTATAGACCTACTCTCTACCGGAGTGTTGTAGAAGTGTCTACCTGTTACACCTCCCAGAATAACGTGGCAGGACTACGACAACGATGTAATTATTCTTGAAGCCGTAAATAATTATGGTACTGTATTGACGGGTTTCCTTATGGACCTACTCTCTACCGGAGTGTTGTAGAAGTGTCTACCTGTTACACCTCCCAGAATAACGTGGCAGGACTACGACAACGATGTAATTATTCTTGAAGCCGTAAATAATTATGGTACTGTATTGACGGGTTTCCTTATGGACCTACTATCTACCGCAGTGTTGTAGAAGTGTCTACCTGTTACACCTCCCAGAATAACGCGGCAGGACTACGACAACGATGTAATTATTCTTGAAGCCGTAAATAATTATGGTACTGTATTGACGGATTTCCTTATAGACCTACTCTCTACCGGAGTGTTGTAGAAGTGTCTACCTGTTACACCTCCCAGAATAACGTGGCAGGACTACGACAACGATGTAATTATTCTTGAAGCCGTAAATAATTATGGTACTGTATTGACGGATTTCCTTATAGACCTACTCTCTACCGGAGTGTTGTAGAAGTGTCTACCTGTTACACCTCCCAGAATAACGTGGCAGGACTACGACAACGATGTAATTATTCTTGAAGCCGTAAATAATTATGGTACTGTATTGACGGGTTTCCTTATGGACCTACTCTCTACCGGAGTGTTGTAGAAGTGTCTACCTGTTACACCTCCCAGAATAACGTGGCAGGACTACGACAACGATGTAATTATTCTTGAAGCCGTAAATAATTATGGTACTGTATTGACGGGTTTCCTTATGGACCTACTCTCTACCGGAGTGTTGTAGAAGTGTCTACCTGTTACACCTCCTAGAATAACGCGGCAGGACTTCGACAACGATGTAATTATTCTTGAAACCGTAAATAATTATGGTACTGTATTGACGGGTTTCTTTATGGACCTACTATCTACCGGAGTGTTGTAGAAGTGTCTACCTGTTACACCTCCCAGAATAACGTGGCAGGACTACGACAACGATGTAATTATTCTTGAAGCCGTAAATAATTATGGTACTGTATTGACGGGTTTCCTTATGGACCTACTCTCTACCGGAGTGTTGTAGAAGTGTCTACCTGTTACACCTCCTAGAATAACGCGACAGGACTACGACAACGATGTAATTATTCTTGAAGCCGTAAATAATTATGGTACTGTATTGACGGGTTTCCTTATGGACCTACTCTCTACCGGAGTGTTGTAGAAGTGTCTACCTGTTACACCTCCCAGAATAACGTGGCAGGACTACGACAACGATGTAATTATTCTTGAAGCCGTAAATAATTATGGTACTGTATTGACGGGTTTCCTTATGGACCTACTATCTACCGGAGTGTTGTAGAAGTGTCTACCTGTTACACCTCCCAGAATAACGTGGCAGGACTACGACAACGATGTAATTATTCTTGAAGCCGTAAATAATTATGGTACTGTATTGACGGGTTTCCTTATGGACCTACTATCTACCGGAGTGTTGTAGAAGTGTCTACCTGTTACACCTCCCAGAATAACGTGGCAGGACTACGACAACGATGTAATTATTCTTGAAGCCGTAAATAATTATGGTACTGTATTGACGGATTTCCTTATAGACCTACTCTCTACCGGAGTGTTGTAGAAGTGTCTACCTGTTACACCTCCCAGAATAACGTGGCAGGACTACGACAACGATGTAATTATTCTTGAAGCCGTAAATAATTATGGTACTGTATTGACGGGTTTCCTTATGGACCTACTCTCTACCGGAGTGTTGTAGAAGTGTCTACCTGTTACACCTCCCAGAATAACGTGGCAGGACTACGACAACGATGTAATTATTCTTGAAGCCGTAAATAATTATGGTACTGTATTGACGGGTTTCCTTATGGACCTACTATCTACCGGAGTGTTGTAGAAGTGTCTACCTGTTACACCTCCCAGAATAACGTGGCAGGACTACGACAACGATGTAATTATTCTTGAAGCCGTAAATAATTATGGTACTGTATTGACGGGTTTCCTTATGGACCTACTATCTACCGGAGTGTTGTAGAAGTGTCTACCTGTTACACCTCCCAGAATAACGTGGCAGGACTACGACAACGATGTAATTATTCTTGAAGCCGTAAATAATTATGGTACTGTATTGACGGGTTTCCTTGTGGACCTACTATCTACCGGAGTGTTGTAGAAGTGTCTACCTGTTACACCTCCTAGAATAACGCGGCAGGACTACGACAACGATGTAACTATTCTTGAAGCCGTACAGAATCATGGTACTGTATTGACGGATTTCCTTATAGACCTACTCTCTACCGGAGTGTTGTAGAAGTGTCTACCTGTTACACCTCCCAGAATAACGTGGCAGGACTACGACAACGATGTAATTATTCTTGAAGCCGTAAATAATTATGGTACTGTATTGACGGGTTTCCTTATGGACCTACTATCTACCGGAGTGTTGTAGAAGTGTCTACCTGTTACACCTCCTAGAATAACGCGGCAGGACTACGACAACGATGTAATTATTCTTGAAACCGTAAAGAATCATGGTACTGTATTGACGGATTTCCTTATGGACCTACTCTCTACCGGAGTGTTGTAGAAGTGTCTACCTGTTACACCTCCTAGAATAACGCGGCAGGACTACGACAACGATGTAATTATTCTTGAAGCCGTAAATAATTATGGTACTGTATTGACGGATTTCCTTATGGACCTACTATCTACCGGAGTGTTGTAGAAGTGTCTACCTGTTACACCTCCTAGAATAACGCGGCAGGACTACGACAACGATGTAATTATTCTTGAAGCCGTAAATAATTATGGTACTGTATTGACGGGTTTCCTTATGGACCTACTCTCTACCGGAGTGTTGTAGAAGTGTCTACCTGTTACACCTCCTAGAATAACGCGGCAGGACTACGACAACGATGTAATTATTCTTGAAGCCGTAAATAATTATGGTACTGTATTGACGGGTTTCCTTATGGACCTACTATCTACCGGAGTGTTGTAGAAGTGTCTACCTGTTACACCTCCCAGAATAACGTGGCAGGACTACGACAACGATGTAATTATTCTTGAAGCCGTAAATAATTATGGTACTGTATTGACGGGTTTCCTTATGGACCTACTATCTACCGGAGTGTTGTAGAAGTGTCTACCTGTTACACCTCCCAGAATAACGTGGCAGGACTACGACAACGATGTAATTATTCTTGAAGCCGTAAATAATTATGGTACTGTATTGACGGGTTTCCTTATGGACCTACTATCTACCGGAGTGTTGTAGAAGTGTCTACCTGTTACACCTCCCAGAATAACGTGGCAGGACTACGACAACGATGTAATTATTCTTGAAGCCGTAAATAATTATGGTACTGTATTGACGGATTTCCTTATAGACCTACTCTCTACCGGAATGTTGTAGAAGTGTCTACCTGTTACACCTCCCAGAATAACGTGGCAGGACTACGACAACGATGTAATTATTCTTGAAGCCGTAAATAATTATGGTACTGTATTGACGGGTTTCCTTATGGACCTACTCTCTACCGGAGTGTTGTAGAAGTGTCTACCTGTTACACCTCCCAGAATAACGTGGCAGGACTACGACAACGATGTAATTATTCTTGAAGCCGTAAATAATTATGGTACTGTATTGACGGGTTTCCTTATGGACCTACTATCTACCGGAGTGTTGTAGAAGTGTCTACCTGTTACACCTCCCAGAATAACGTGGCAGGACTACGACAACGATGTAATTATTCTTGAAGCCGTAAATAATTATGGTACTGTATTGACGGGTTTCCTTATGGACCTACTATCTACCGGAGTGTTGTAGAAGTGTCTACCTGTTACACCTCCCAGAATAACGTGGCAGGACTACGACAACGATGTAATTATTCTTGAAGCCGTAAATAATTATGGTACTGTATTGACGGGTTTCCTTATGGACCTACTATCTACCGGAGTGTTGTAGAAGTGTCTACCTGTTACACCTCCTAGAATAACGCGGCAGGACTACGACAACGATGTAACTATTCTTGAAGCCGTACAGAATCATGGTACTGTATTGACGGATTTCCTTATAGACCTCCTCTCTACCGGAGTGTTGTAGAAGTGTCTACCTGTTACACCTCCCAGAATAACGTGGCAGGACTACGACAACGATGTAATTATTCTTGAAGCCGTAAATAATTATGGTACTGTATTGACGGGTTTCCTTATGGACCTACTATCTACCGGAGTGTTGTAGAAGTGTCTACCTGTTACACCTCCTAGAATAACGCGGCAGGACTACGACAACGATGTAATTATTCTTGAAACCGTAAAGAATCATGGTACTGTATTGACGGATTTCCTTATGGACCTACTCTCTACCGGAGTGTTGTAGAAGTGTCTACCTGTTACACCTCCTAGAATAACGCGGCAGGACTACGACAACGATGTAATTATTCTTGAAGCCGTAAATAATTATGGTACTGTATTGACGGATTTCCTTATGGACCTACTATCTACCGGAGTGTTGTAGAAGTGTCTACCTGTTACACCTCCTAGAATAACGCGGCAGGACTACGACAACGATGTAATTATTCTTGAAGCCGTAAATAATTATGGTACTGTATTGACGGGTTTCCTTATGGACCTACTCTCTACCGGAGTGTTGTAGAAGTGTCTACCTGTTACACCTCCTAGAATAACGCGGCAGGACTACGACAACGATGTAATTATTCTTGAAGCCGTAAATAATTATGGTACTGTATTGACGGGTTTCCTTATGGACCTACTATCTACCGGAGTGTTGTAGAAGTGTCTACCTGTTACACCTCCCAGAATAACGTGGCAGGACTACGACAACGATGTAATTATTCTTGAAGCCGTAAATAATTATGGTACTGTATTGACGGATTTCCTTATGGACCTACTATCTACCGGAGTGTTGTAGAAGTGTCTACCTGTTACACCTCCTAGAATAACGCGGCAGGACTACGACAACGATGTAATTATTCTTGAAGCCGTAAATAATTATGGTACTGTATTGACGGGTTTCCTTATGGACCTACTATCTACCGGAGTGTTGTAGAAGTGTCTACCTGTTACACCTCCCAGAATAACGTGGCAGGACTACGACAACGATGTAATTATTCTTGAAGCCGTAAATAATTATGGTACTGTATTGACGGGTTTCCTTATGGACCTACTCTCTACCGGAGTGTTGTAGAAGTGTCTACCTGTTACACCTCCTAGAATAACGCGGCAGGACTACGACAACGATGTAATTATTCTTGAAGCCGTAAATAATTATGGTACTGTATTGACGGGTTTCCTTATGGACCTACTATCTACCGGAGTGTTGTAGAAGTGTCTACCTGTTACACCTCCCAGAATAACGCGGCAGGACTACGACAACGATGTAATTATTCTTGAAGCCGTAAATAATTATGGTACTGTATTGACGGATTTCCTTATAGACCTACTCTCTACCGGAGTGTTGTAGAAGTGTCTACCTGTTACACCTCCCAGAATAACGTGGCAGGACTACGACAACGATGTAATTATTCTTGAAGCCGTAAATAATTATGGTACTGTATTGACGGATTTCCTTATAGACCTACTCTCTACCGGAGTGTTGTAGAAGTGTCTACCTGTTACACCTCCCAGAATAACGTGGCAGGACTACGACAACGATGTAATTATTCTTGAAGCCGTAAATAATTATGGTACTGTATTGACGGGTTTCCTTATGGACCTACTCTCTACCGGAGTGTTGTAGAAGTGTCTACCTGTTACACCTCCCAGAATAACGTGGCAGGACTACGACAACGATGTAATTATTCTTGAAGCCGTAAATAATTATGGTACTGTATTGACGGGTTTCCTTATGGACCTACTATCTACCGGAGTGTTGTAGAAGTGTCTACCTGTTACACCTCCCAGAATAACGCGGCAGGACTACGACAACGATGTAATTATTCTTGAAGCCGTAAATAATTATGGTACTGTATTGACGGATTTCCTTATAGACCTACTCTCTACCGGAGTGTTGTAGAAGTGTCTACCTGTTACACCTCCCAGAATAACGTGGCAGGACTACGACAACGATGTAATTATTCTTGAAGCCGTAAATAATTATGGTACTGTATTGACGGATTTCCTTATAGACCTACTCTCTACCGGAGTGTTGTAGAAGTGTCTACCTGTTACACCTCCCAGAATAACGTGGCAGGACTACGACAACGATGTAATTATTCTTGAAGCCGTAAATAATTATGGTACTGTATTGACGGGTTTCCTTATGGACCTACTCTCTACCGGAGTGTTGTAGAAGTGTCTACCTGTTACACCTCCCAGAATAACGTGGCAGGACTACGACAACGATGTAATTATTCTTGAAGCCGTAAATAATTATGGTACTGTATTGACGGGTTTCCTTATGGACCTACTCTCTACCGGAGTGTTGTAGAAGTGTCTACCTGTTACACCTCCCAGAATAACGTGGCAGGACTACGACAACGATGTAATTATTCTTGAAGCCGTAAATAATTATGGTACTGAATTGACGGATTTCCTTATAGACCTACTCTCTACCGGAGTGTTGTAGAAGTGTCTACCTGTTACACCTCCCAGAATAACGTGGCAGGACTACGACAACGATGTAATTATTCTTGAAGCCGTAAATAATTATGGTACTGTATTGACGGGTTTCCTTATGGACCTACTCTCTACCGGAGTGTTGTAGAAGTGTCTACCTGTTACACCTCCCAGAATAACGTGGCAGGACTACGACAACGATGTAATTATTCTTGAAGCCGTAAATAATTATGGTACTGTATTGACGGGTTTCCTTATGGACCTACTATCTACCGGAGTGTTGTAGAAGTGTCTACCTGTTACACCTCCCAGAATAACGCGGCAGGACTACGACAACGATGTAATTATTCTTGAAGCCGTAAATAATTATGGTACTGTATTGACGGATTTCCTTATAGACCTACTCTCTACCGGAGTGTTGTAGAAGTGTCTACCTGTTACACCTCCCAGAATAACGTGGCAGGACTACGACAACGATGTAATTATTCTTGAAGCCGTAAATAATTATGGTACTGTATTGACGGATTTCCTTATAGACCTACTCTCTACCGGAGTGTTGTAGAAGTGTCTACCTGTTACACCTCCCAGAATAACGTGGCAGGACTACGACAACGATGTAATTATTCTTGAAGCCGTAAATAATTATGGTACTGTATTGACGGGTTTCCTTATGGACCTACTCTCTACCGGAGTGTTGTAGAAGTGTCTACCTGTTACACCTCCCAGAATAACGTGGCAGGACTGCGACAACGATGTAATTATTCTTGAAGCCGTAAATAATTATGGTACTGTATTGACGGGTTCCCTTATGGACCTACTCTCTACCGGAGTGTTGTAGAAGTGTCTACCTGTTACACCTCCTAGAATAACGCGGCAGGACTACGACAACGATGTAATTATTCTTGAAACCGTAAATAATTATGGTACTGTATTGACGGGTTTCCTTATGGACCTACTATCTACCGGAGTGTTGTAGAAGTGTCTACCTGTTACACCTCCCAGAATAACGTGGCAGGACTACGACAACGATGTAATTATTCTTGAAGCCGTAAATAATTATGGTACTGTATTGACGGGTTTCCTTATGGACCTACTCTCTACCGGAGTGTTGTAGAAGTGTCTACCTGTTACACCTCCCAGAATAACGTGGCAGGACTACGACAACGGTGTAATTATTCTTGAAGCCGTAAATAATTATGGTACTGTATTGACGGGTTTCCTTATGGACCTACTATCTACCGGAGTGTTGTAGAAGTGTCTACCTGTTACACCTCCCAGAATAACGTGGCAGGACTACGACAACGATGTAATTATTCTTGAAGCCGTAAATAATTATGGTACTGTATTGACGGATTTCCTTATGGACCTACTATCTACCGGAGTGTTGTAGAAGTGTCTACCTGTTACACCTCCTAGAATAACGCGGCAGGACTACGACAACGATGTAATTATTCTTGAAGCCGTAAATAATTATGGTACTGTATTGACGGGTTTCCTTATGGACCTACTATCTACCGGAGTGTTGTAGAAGTGTCTACCTGTTACACCTCCCAGAATAACGTGGCAGGACTACGACAACGATGTAATTATTCTTGAAGCCGTAAATAATTATGGTACTGTATTGACGGATTTCCTTATAGACCTACTCTCTACCGGAGTGTTGTAGAAGTGTCTACCTGTTACACCTCCCAGAATAACGCGGCAGGACTACGACAACGATGTAATTATTCTTGAAGCCGTAAATAATTATGGTACTGTATTGACGGGTTTCCTTATGGACCTACTACCTACCGGAGTGTTGTAGAAGTGTCTACCTGTTACACCTCCCAGAATAACGTGGCAGGACTACGACAACGATGTAATTATTCTTGAAGCCGTAAAGAATCATGGTGCTGTACTGACGGGTTTCCTTATGGACATACTATCTACCGGAGTGTTGTAGAAGTGTCTACCTGTTACACCTCCCAGAATAACGCGGCAGGACTACGACAACGATGTAATTATTCTTGAAGCCGTAAATAATTATGGTACTGTATTGACGGATTTCCTTATAGACCTACTCTCTACCGGAGTGTTGTAGAAGTGTCTACCTGTTACACCTCCCAGAATAACGTGGCAGGACTACGACAACGATGTAATTATTCTTGAAGCCGTAAATAATTATGGTACTGTATTGACGGATTTCCTTATAGACCTACTCTCTACCGGAGTGTTGTAGAAGTGTCTACCTGTTACACCTCCCAGAATAACGCGGCAGGACTACGACAACGATGTGATTATTCTTGAAGCCGTAAATAATTATGGTACTGTATTGACGGGTTTCCTTATGGACCTACTCTCTACCGGAGTGTTGTAGAAGTGTCTACCTGTTACACCTCCCAGAATAACGCGGCAGGACTACGACAACGATGTGATTATTCTTGAAGCCGTAAATAATTATGGTACTGTATTGACGGGTTTCCTTATGGACCTACTATCTACCGGAGTGTTGTAGAAGTGTCTACCTGTTACACCTCCCAGAATAACGCGGCAGGACTACGACAACGATGTAATTATTCTTGAAGCCGTAAATAATTATGGTACTGTATTGACGGGTTTCCTTATGGACCTACTATCTACCGGAGTGTTGTAGAAATGTCTACCTGTTACACCTCCCAGAATAACGCGGCAGGACTACGACAACGATGTAATTATTCTTGAAGCCGTAAATAATTATGGTACTGTATTGACGGGTTTCCTTATGGACCTACTCTCTACCGCAGTGTTGTAGAAGTGTCTACCTGTTACACCTCCCAGAATAACGCGGCAGGACTACGACAACGATGTAATTATTCTTGAAGCCGTAAATAATTATGGTACTGTATTGACGGGTTTCATTATGGACCTACTCTCTACCGCAGTGTTGTAGAAGTGTCTACCTGTTACACCTCCCAGAATAACGCGGCAGGACTACGACAACGATGTAATTATTCTTGAAGCCGTAAATAATTATGATAGTGTATTGACGGGTTTCATTATGGACCTACTCTCTACCGCAGTGTTGTAGAAGTGTCTACCTGTTACACCTCCCAGAATAACGCGGCAGGACTACGACAACGATGTAATTATTCTTGAAGCCGTAAATAATTATGATACTGTATTGACGGGTTTCATTATGGACCTACTCTCTACCGCAGTGTTGTAGAAGTGTCTACCTGTTACACCTCCCAGAATAACGCGGCAGGACTACGACAACGATGTAATTATTCTTGAAGCCGTAAATAATTATGGTACTGTATTGACGGGTTTCCTTATGGACCTACTATCTACCGGAGTGTTGTAGAAGTGTCTACCTGTTACACCTCCCAGAATAACGTGGCAGGACTACGACAACGATGTAATTATTCTTGAAGCCGTAAATAATTATGGTACTGTATTGACGGGTTTCCTTATGGACCTACTATCTACCGGAGTGTTGTAGAAGTGTCTACCTGTTACACCTCCCAGAATAACGCGGCAGGACTACGACAACGATGTAATTATTCTTGAAGCCGTAAATAATTATGGTACTGTATTGACGGGTTTCCTTATGGACCTACTATCTACCGGAGTGTTGTAGAAGTGTCTACCTGTTACACCTCCCAGAATAACGCGGCAGGACTACGACAACGATGTAATTATTCTTGAAGCCGTAAATAATTATGGTACTGTATTGACGGGTTTCCTTATGGACCTACTATCTACCGGAGTGTTGTAGAAGTGTCTACCTGTTACATCTCCCAGAATAACGCGGCAGGACTACGACAACGATGTAATTATTCTTGAAGCCGTAAATAATTATGGTACTGTATTGACGGGTTTCCTTATGGACCTACTATCTACCGGAGTGTTGTAGAAGTGTCTACCTGCTACTAAGAGGTTCTACTAACAGAATATATGGTACAAACACTTAAAGTGTAATTACGTGTTATTTATTAAACTAATTTAGGAAATACGAATGAACAAACACGATGTTGAAATAAAAAATTAGTAAGCACACAAATTTGCCAACTTTGCAACCACATTCGTCCACACGACTACTCCGCGGTTATAAACTTTACTACTTCAAGTCCACAAAGTTTACGCTTATTCGTAAGCAATAGCTAACAGTATTGAGAGTTTTATAGATAATTTATGGCACTTTACTGTCTAGAGACGGTACGGAATTAGAAGCAAGCTCTGCCTGATGTCTCCTGAACATCTGCACCCTGGCTATTTTTTCAAGTGGCCTACAATAAATTAGGAACTCCTGCCCGCCTTTCTGCCGCAGATAATTGCTTTGGAGTGTGAAATTAAATCCTGCGGTGAATTAAATTTTGATTGTTCTGCATTTGCCAGACAATTATAGCGTAAAATGCCCATTAAAATATTAAGAATTAAAAATAATAAATAATAAATTATTATGGGTAATAATATTAAATGGAGTTAAAAATATTAAACGATGTGTTAAAAAGTGTTTTTTAATTATTTTTATTTCACATAAAATTCAATGTGCACTATGCAAATATTATGGTTAATAATATTAAATGGAGTTAAGTATATTAAATGATGTTTTAAAAAGTGTTTGTTAATAAATTTATTTTAAATAATACATTTATTTAATGTCTTTTAATAACTATTAAATTTTTTATATAGGCTAATGACAGATCACAGACAATTTTGCTTTTTTAAAACACTCGACGTTTTGTATTCATTTATCTTTACTCATCTAACTTGATGACAGCCAATAGGAGGGATGTAACTCTAGAATAAGGCACTAAAAAATATGGTTAGTGCCCTTTGGTATGTCAAAAATAAAGATTTACACAGAGATTTGTATACCCTGTCAGTAAAAGCAGAAATAAAAAAGATGACAGCAGACATGAAGTGACACGACACCTTCATATGGAATGCAGCAGCTCTTCAACTCCTCGAAAACCAGCACAAGGCTAGAAGATTGAAGAGAACAGAACCGTTTGAGCTAGTGTAGTCTAGTGTTTTGCTGGTTATCACAAAATATAAAAATTGTAATTAGTCGTACAGGAACATATATGTCACTTTGTATGTGAGTTGTTTGGGGTAAGACATGCACGGAAACTTAGGGGTTGGTCTAATCATACCGGTTTCAATTAAAAAACAAATTATCTTGATAAATATTTACCTCCAATTTTGTATTATCCAAGAAATACTCTTTACTAAATAAAGTAAATAACTGTTTTGATCTTAGTTACAATTCTTATTACAAATGAATCTTGTTTTATAGACGGTTAAGGTCACGAGATTTTAATTTTAGGTCAAGAAGCTTTTTCAATTTAAAGAAAATTTTCTTTTGTTCTTAGTTCTTTGATGTTCTTCTATTCAATCATACGTTTCTTGTAAGTCATAAGATCACTAGAATATGTTTTTGTTTGTGTTTACGCTGGCGTTCCTGTGTATACTAATGAGTGAGTGTGTGTGAGAGAGAGAGTGTGTGTGAGAGAGAGAGTGTGTGTGTTTGTTTGTTTGTTTGTTTGTGTGTGTGTGTGTGTGTGTGTGTGTGTGTGTGTGTGTGTGTGTGTGTGTGTGTGTGTGTGTGTGTGTGTGTGTGTGTGTGTGTGTGTGTGTGTGTGTGTGTGTGTGTGTGTGTATTTGAGCCCGCGCTTATGTGTACAAAATTACAAGTTTAACCTCGGAGTTCGATTAAAATAGGTTATGTTCGCATACAATTGTTTGTTTCAGAAAAAAATAATGGCTTAAATTTCCCGTGACTTACAAATTTAGTGTTTGTAGTTATGTTGTATGAAATCTAAAAATAAAACTGCGATTAATTTCCGAGCGCTTCAGTGGCGTTTCTAATAAAGGAAAGCCAATTTAATTAAACGCTAATTGGGAATTGTAATTAGGTATAATTAATTATGAATCTGAGTTAATTAATTATTGGTTAACTTTTACGAGTTGTTTTCCACTTTTATGTTTCTCCTTTTATTGTTTATATTAATTCTTGTACAAGTTGGAACCGGCCTTACTATGATGTTATTTCGACTGTTTTGTACGTGTTATGGCTTAGTGGAGACACATTATTTCGTCCCGGTTGAAAGCAAGTCTCCGGTAAGCGACTCTGCCCGCGAGATGGATAACTCCCTTATTTCCAGGACCAGAAGAGCATTATTGTATAATATAAATTTTCTTAGTTTTGCCTAGTTTTATCGACTCGCCTTCATCATTGTTTTCACCTCGGAGTGCAACTGGTTGACACTGTTTAGTGATAACGACTCTTATAGAGAGTATGTCTGCATGTGGGTATGCAACCCGCACGTTAAATTCGTGATCCCCACTATCCGAGGAGTGCTAGGACCTCCTGAAACACTTGCGCTAGCACCAGTCAGATTGAACTATTTTAGTCAGGGAGACATAATACACTGACTGCTATATGTTGAGATTACAGAACGTTTTATATAAATTTGTAAAATCTCCTAAATATGGGGTTCTTAAACATTCAGGTTCTGCGGCTCTTTTTATAAAAGTGACATGAAGATTTTCCCATTTATATTTGGTTAAGAACTAATCTGAGTATGAAACTGAAGTTGGTTAGCTCAATTCAACATAAGATAATTTTATATAACTTTTAATATAAATATTTATACAACATATAAATACATTCAACCCTGCTACGGATAATGCTGCAAACCTATAATATTCGTAGGTAAAAGCATGTTTTATATATATTAAATAAGTTTTCTTGTTTAATAATTTAAAACAACATAGGTTATTCATATACAAGAATATTTATTACTTTATATCCAAAGCATTTCGTTGATAAACAATACCAACATCATCAGGAATTAAAATTACAATCATATATATATATATATATATATATATATATATATATATATATAATACATTTTCTTGTTTAATAATTTTAAACAACATAGGTTATTCATATACAAGAATATTTATTAATTTATATCCAAAGCATTTCGTTGGTAAACAATACCAACATCATCAGAAATGAAAATATATATAATACGTTTTCTTGTTTAATCATTTTATTCATATACAAGAATATTTATTAATTTATATCCAAAGCATTTCGTTGGTAAACAGTGCCAACATCATCAGGAATGAAAATTACAATCATATACATATATACATATATACATGATATATATTTGTAGTTATGCAACACTGTTTTCTTGTATACACTTATCACTTTCACTTATGTACTTCAACAAGATTCTTGTTTAAGTACATAAGTGAAAGTGATATATATATATATATATATATATATATATATATATATATATATATATATAATAAATTAAAAACATTCCAAAAACAAGAATACTTTTAATGCATATATTATTCAAAGCTTTTCGCCGATAAAACAGTACCAGCATCTTCAGGAAAATAATTTTCTAACAAAATGTTTTTACAAAAATTCTTGTTTTTGAAATGTAACAAGAGTCTATCAAGACTAAATATTCTACAAAGAAACAATGTTCAGTACTCCTATCTCACATCAGTCTAACCGCTGGTACACGTAATAGACAGCCGCAAACCTCTCGTCTATAGGCAGTTTCACTCTCCTCCTGAAATCTTCCCAAAGCTCGCACCCCGCAGATTGAGAACGCCTACTCTAAATCATCCTCTTGTTGTTATTGATTTGGTTCATAATAATTCGTTGAAAAATTGAATCACCTAATGAATGACATGTTATCTTTAACCGTAAAATGTTTGGTTTATTCGTAAACAACCGTTTAGTTTAGCTTTCATAAATGACGGTTGGATTCAAATTTGATTCTAAAAATATCATTAATTCGTTTTGTAAAAGATAATTGAAATCTAAATCATGCATTTCGTTTCATATACATTTTTTCAATTTAATACTAAATTGTAAATTTAACCTAACCGAACCTAAACTGAAAATCGAAAAAAAACAAAATAATAGTTTGATGATATGACATGATAAACTGTTGTTTAATATTACTATTTGTCTCATACTTTGAATATCTGCGCCGTCTTTCAAGTTGAATTTACACTTTCAAGTTTTAAGAGTTCGACAATCTACTGCAGTGATTTCAATAATTGAATAGTTGGCATAGGTGGTATTTGGTTTTAGCGTATTTTAAGCTCCTGGCGCACTCTTTATGTCTGAGGAATGCACAGCTGGTAGGCTGGCATTGCCTTTATCTGCCTGCAGGTTTGCGTCTCTATCTTAATGCTACCAAGATTCACAATTAATTCTTTCATATTCCTCGTAAACGGTAATTGATTAATATGATACTAAATGATAAATAAATTTCGCCTATTTATTCTTGTCCGTTTTACCCAACGCTTTATTTGGAGTCTCAGGTTTTTCCAAAAAGCTCAACTGAACCATACTCAAAAATTGTCACGATATGATATATATTCTTGGGTCAATATATAACTCTAAATTCTGGATTTATTATAGCATTTCTATTTTTGCACAATTTCTTTATGAATCTATTTCACTTCTTTCTGTTTAAAAGTAGAGTGCGTTCAAAAAATGCCTCCGTGCACCCCCTTGTAATAGTTTATTCTTTACATTATTCTCCTACTTGTAACTCTAAGCGGACTATATATGCTCTCAACGCCTAATGTTGAGGTAAATCAAATTTGATAAATGTTTTTCCGTAACCTACCTTTATGTGTGTAGCGGAAGGGGTAGTTTTTTGTCGGGGTGGAAGAAACAGGACAGCTGCTTTATCGCTACTGCGGTGAGTTTTTTTGAACGCACTCACCAAACGCTAGTAATGATTATAAAAAATAGAATCTCTTCAAGGCATTTGATCATTAGTAGGCCTTTAATAAACTAGATTAATTAGTAGTTTTCCTTAAAAGCTATTTGAAAGTTCAAACAAATTATCGTGCCATTAAAAAATAACCTCTGTAATGTATCTGGTATGTTCTATAACCGTTACGATCTTCCTCTTCTTTGAACGTACCTAAATGGCTCGTCATTTTTTTGTTTTCGACGTGTTAGTTTCGCAACGGTATATTTTGCTCTACGTTAGACATTGCTTGAGTACTGAAAACTGCGCAACAGCGCCATGTTTAGCATCGAGAAAGCTAGTGCCTGATATAGATGGCGGAGGCCAGACGTTTCCATCTCGTTAATTCTTGACGGGCTTATTTCCCTTCATACTTCTTCTCCTAAGTTCATACATTGTTGAAACTAATTTTATCCTCTTCTAAGCTTTTAAAATTATTAATATATTTTGTTTAGAAATTTTAGAGTGAGTTTTTTAAGGTTTAATACGTTTTTGAAAGTTTGCTGTTGTTTAGATGACAAAACTAGAAAAATTCATTGATTGCGTTGAACATACATTGCATGTTTATCCGTGAAAGCGAGGAAGTTATTTGATTATTTATGTCGATATCACACATCTCCAATTTAAAAATAAATATATCTATATTATTTTGTGGTGTAAAAAGTTTTCAGGTACATGGAAAAATAATAAGAAGTGGTGATGACACTAAAAGTTGAAAATTAAAGAAAACAAACAAGCAATTAACCTCACTTTATAAAAATAAATTTTATAAATTAGGGTATCTTTATATACACACAGCACTATGTTATAGAAGCTATATTGCATTATAGTTACCAAGCAACCAGTTAGGTTAGGTCTTTTTCTCAGAAAAAAGAAAAAAATAACACGAATTAACCCCTTGAAGTATGAAGTGAAAGAATGTCTCCATCTTGTGTGCTGTAATTCAAAATTGAACATTAAGATAGAGGTCAATTCACTTGTCAATCGGTTAAAGTTATGTTTTTTTGTAACCAAAAACACTTTTGTAATCTGGTACGTTTTGTTAATGCCGGTAACGTATTTTTTTATAACAGTACTGAATGTTTTTTCTTCTCTGTTCTCGATGACGCTCTCCAGTATTACCATTTATTACTCCTATCGTTTTTACTGTTTTTGCTGTTTTTTAAATAGGAAAAATACACAACACCATTCTGCAATATTTTTAACGGTTTTTTTTAAAGTATATTTATTGCTGAATCGAAGTATGGAGTCTGTTTTTATCTATCACGTATACTTTACATACAACCTGCTAATATTATTACAATTTTCCAAATTTTATTAATAATATGGGCCAATACGAGAGGATAATTTAATCATAACTAATTGGTAGTTGGTATCACTGAGTACAGCGCCATTTGCTGTCTCCCCGCTACAAGTAGATAAATGGCTACTTGAGGTTATTTTATAAATCTTAGAAATTAGAATCAGTTTAATAGGTTATAATAAATAGATGAAACGACGCGGTAGGTTACAAAATTTGAGACGAGGGCATTGCCATCTGAAGGATGTGAAGTAGCCTACCTAGGTGTTTGCCATGAGATTAAATCGTGCAGAATTTGTTCACTGGAAGGAGCAGGAAGTGTTCAAACAGCCCGTGAGAAGGTGACAGCTTGTTGCCAACTACTAATACAATTAAATTACCGCACATTAAATGACTGGGAAATTTTGTGGGAAAATTTCTCTCACGAAAGTCACACTCGGTTGTTTTATCGAAGCGTATTCTCATGAAGAAATTAAAGAGGTTTTATAAGAAGTAAAATCATTCAAAACAAAAAGTTATTCAAAGTAAACATTTTAGATTAAAGCCCATTCAAAGTCTAAATTACCCGCCTATTACCTAGGTTAGATAATCTAGTATCAAACCGTCCTGGAGGGTGAACATTTTAGACCGAATTCTAAAGGTTGGTTTATACATAAGCGCGTAGTCTAGTGCTGGCACGAGGCGCCTCAAACAAGGCAGAAGTGTTCGAAATCGCACAAAACCGAGGTGAACAGAGTTAGTGGGTGCCCTTAGGGTGTCCAAGCCTGCTTCTACGACAATTGTTAATAATCAATACTCTAGCTTTGTGTAGTTAATTACAGCTTGCTAGGGACAACAATTCACCAAAGGTAAATATTAAAAGAGCGCACTTATGTCACTAAACACTAGTTTATTAATCAAGACTATTTTCAACGGCCTTCATCAGTGGTTGGCTAGTACTAACATATAATGACATATAAGACTAACTTTAATTTTTCGTTCTTATATGTCATTCAAAAATACATTTTTAACGAGAAGTTATTTTAAATGTTTCATCATAGTTGTTAAAACTTGTAAAAATACAAACATTTATTTTCTGAATATTTCTTTATAAACACAGTACAATTTTATACTACAGCCGTTTATTATACTATATACGTATTTTACAATATAGTAACAAAGTATTCTGTTGGGACAAGTACTATATGGCAAGAATTATCAAGGATAAAACACTTGAATAAGGTTATGTGTGTACAACGATAGCTAAAGAAATTTTTAATCACTGTTTCCAACGTTTAAAATATCTTTCTCTTGTTTGAATGCATTAAACATAAGGTAACATATGTAAAAACGGAATAAATTCTATTAAATAATGCGTGATGTATTAATACAAAATTAATCAAGAAACTACGGGTCTACAATTACATCTTTATTTTCTTGAGTCAGTGGTTGTACGAAGGTAAAATGTTTATGTGACGGCATTCTCCCCCAAACACAATCACTTGCCTGGCGCTAAGGGCTCTAAGATACTGTGCTTTTTGGAAAATATACAGTTAACGGAAGGATGCGGAAATGGCGTATAGCGGCTACTGCTTCAAAACGAAAACTAAATATGTAAAAACTGTCGAAATAAAGTACAATAATATCAATAATAATAATAATTCAATGTTTTCATTATTTTAAAAAAATGCGATAAAAAATAACTATATTCCTTCTATTAGCTCACACTCTCCTGATATATATCTTGTACAAATTTTCAATTGTTATTAAAATATGTTTTATTCATCCAATCAAATTGAAATACATTTGTTTTAACCTGTAGTGGATGACAATTGATGATAATACAGTTTTTTTTTCAAATTATTCATTAATTAAATTTTAAAAACGTTGATGGTTCGGTCGGATTCGAACTGAATGACTACATGTTCGATATCCAGGGGCACTGAGCCAACTTTCCCATAGATAGAAATCTGATATATACGATGTATATGAAATCATAAGAGAAAGGTCCTTTGCAGTAGTGAAGCATTACAAGAGATTGATAGAATAAGAAATTATAGACCACAATCAGCTTCACAAATTGGAAACGAAAAACAGAAAGCAAACAAATAGTAACAAACAAAAATAATAGTCCAACTCCATATACTGTATAGAGAGGGAAATTGAAAATTTCATAGAAATTCGCTTTTCTATTTTGCCATGTAATATTGTTATTCTTTCTTATGTATATACATATTTATATTAATTCTAATTATAAAATAAAAAGTAATTAAAATAACATAATTTTTGTTGACTTCATTTTTTTTTATAATACTTGTTTTAGTAATGCTCTGACAAACGTTATAAAAGATAATTAACTCTTTGAATTAGTCGAAAAATTTCCATGCTTAAGAAGTTAAATAAACTGTTATTATTTAAAATATGTCTAATATTCGTTTAATCAGTACAATTCTTTTTCTTTTGTCATAAAAATAATTTCTGGATTTTCTTCTATTCTAACCTAAGGTTTAAAACCCTCAATAAAGTTATAAACTGCATCTATCTGCTCTAAGACTTTACGCCAAGTTTTTTTTTTTTGCTTACTTTTACGTTACTAAATGAAATCACTGAACAAACCTAATTGGTTGATTTGTGTGCACTTTTGACACGCACGCTTTATGGCTATTGACATGACGAATTAAGAGCTCCATTTAATCGTAATTAATCTTTGCTGCCAGACTTGTTACAAATTAATGTGATACACACGGGTAACGTTATCCCACCATCTGTTTTCTGTCACATCGCTTTGTCGCTCGATGAAAACGTTTTGTTCTAAATTTCTACCGAAAGGTTTAGCCAGGTCTTTTGAGAAAGTGTAGGCAGGGTCTTTAAGAAAGTTTAGGCAGGTTTTTTTAAGAAAGGTTTAGGTTACGTTTTATTCTGCTTTATTTTGAATATAAAGAGATTAGTCAGTTGGATGAGGAAAGGACGAGGATGATAGATTGGATTGTTAGATACTACTTTTCTGAACTAATAAAACTCCCTTCACTGAAAGATAGAAAGGAACATAGTATCACGAAAAAATAATCATGTAATTAAAGTAGAACTACTTCCTAAGGGATGAAGACCATTAGACTCCATCCAAGAGAGAACTTTGTGGATGCATAAAAAGATTGCTCTTTGGATGATAGAATAACCAATGGAGGCTCTGGAGTCTCTTGACTGCTCCAAGAGTACAGAATACCGGTGGAAGATTGGTAACCGAAGTGGATACTCTAACTTCTCTGGTTCACTTTTGGGCGTGACAGAGGAAGTTGTACAAATCCCTCTCCGCAATAGAGTGTGCTGAAGGTCTTGTCGTTTTCTGTGACTCAAGCGCAACGCTTCAGGCAATTCTGAATGGTAGCTCTTTGGATTAATGAAATTCATGAGTTGGCTAAATCTGCACTCTCTAAAGGCTGCCAGCACATGTAAACGTGACTGGCAATGCGTGTGCTGATTAATTGGTAAAGGAGTCTATAGGTGTAACAACGTATTCCTATTGGGGGAGCAAATGCTATGACTAGATTCAGACTAAGACAAAATACAATTTCTAATGAAACATCAGCTCTGTGTCATGATTGGAGATCGACTCGTAATAAGAATCATAATCATACTAAGAACTGGCCATCACAGAGGAATGAACATGGATAAAGAGGCTAAGAAAACCTACCTGAATGGTCTTGAGGTACGTGCCCGGACACTGAGCTAACACCAGCATACTTGTTTAACTATCCAGCTATCCTTCCGCACTTATTCAGAATTGGAGCTTTATGTTCGGAGGTGAACGTTTATGGTGACAACATAGCACATACTACTAGAGCTGTTATACACGCCCACTGCATTACGTGAAAAAGATAATTGACTCGTCCTCATCATCATCATCATCATCATCTTCATCTTCTTCATCATCACTTGTACAGAGTCGCGTACCTAAAGTAGATCTACTCTCTTTCGGAGTAAAATGGTGTTAGCTCGTTATCTCCACTTATAAAAAAGAAGGCAAATGAAAGGTAAATCTATGGAATACACGAAAGATGCGTACTCCAGGAATATTGCGTAAGGTGCGTACAGGATCAAGTTTCGACAGATGAAGACGGTAAGCTATGACGTCAGAATATTGTGACAGGCGAAATTTGCGTACAACGTTTAGGTGAACACTGGTCTTTTACAATCCTTGAGCTACCTTAATCAGTTTACCTCTGAGCTAAACATAGGAGTCGCTTAGTTTCTCGGGGTTGGAGATGCTTTAAAGTTTTATCTATTATACCTGATTTACGTCACACTTTTCCAGGATTTGGACTGGCAAAATGATATAGATATGTTGTGCTTTTATTTTGGCGTGTTTAAAATCAGCTTGTAGCATCGGTAATTTTGTTGTTGTTTTATATTTTTTAATTTTTTTAAATTTTGTTTTCACTTAACAGAATTTTTTTATGTAGGCTAATGACAGATCACAGACAATTTTCCTTTTTTAAAACACTCAATGTTTCGAATTTCTTTCCGAAATATTAGTTGAGAATTTTTTTATTTTACTCTATTACAACTTGAGCAACTTCTTTGATTTTACCATCTGATTTCTTGGGTCTAATCTAACCAATTTTTTGGATCTTAAACAAGACATTAGTTTCCAGTTTCTAGGTATTTTTGTAGTTTTTTAAAAAACTTTTTCGTCCGGTTTAATATTCTGTGTTTTCTTCTCCTTCCTCTAGTCTCATGTGCGTAGGAGTCGAAGTTTCAGCCTCTTTTGATAAGTCTCTTTCGAATAAATCGAACTTATCAATATGACAGTTAAAAACAAAGTGACCACTGACAAAGTGGAAACTCTTTTCTGACCCATTTTGACTGGGAGAATCCAAAACATTGAAAGTTATTAGCAAATAGTTTAGGGGTAGATGACCTGGGTTGAAAACTAGAGTTTGCTTTGTACGCTTTTTTCGCTTGTCAAATTTACGACTTACTCTCGTCAATTGCTGTTGTTTCCTCTTGTACCCATATTTCGCCGTACGCAATTTTCGTGCCATCAACCTATGATAGGGCCTACAATGATTCCCTACAACTGAAAACACTCAACCTGAGTAATGAGAGGTGATTGCCCACTACCCGAGCGTGTTGTTTTCCCAACGACTTACAATTGACCAAAAGTTTCCACTGATGCGCAGCGAATTGCTTTGTGCAGGTATCAGTCAATTTGTGTTACTGATACGTGATCGCATTGTGCCTTATGGACAATTACCCTTTTGTGACATTGTAAACATTTTCATAAACACGTTTTTAAAAGAAGTTTTTCTCTAATTATGAAAAAGTAATAAAACACATTAAACAAACAGACTTTTGCTGTTCATAAAAACCGAAGTTGTTCATGGACTTCAGAATGGCACGTTAGTGACTGCGTGTATAAATAATGCAGCCTATGTATGCTTGACGTATTTAAATAGAACATTAGTCTTTATTTTACTGTTATTACAAACACGTATTGCATGCCATGCAGAAACATTGCATGCATATAGACATATCTCATATCGCATGTTACATTACTGTGCTTGATGTTATCCGAATGGCATCAGACAGGTTTTAGATGAATTGTCACGTATGAAACACAAAATTAACGCAAGTTGAAAGTGATGTGTTTTAGTGTCCATCCTGCATTATGGAGCCAGAGAGGTAGCCCGCTTTATAAACACTTTTGTCCTTACTACACAGACTAAATAAGATACCTATGTCCACAACTAACTACACAGAGGAACTAAACACAATCAAATATTTAGCTCACAACAATGGATATGACAATTATTTAATAGACAAACTACACAGAAAAATACTCAACAAAAATAGTAACAACAAAAACACGAACACAAACAAATTCATCACCCTCACATACATAAACAAACTCACAAATAAGATAGCGCACCAATTCAAAAAAGCAGGATACAATGTAGCTTACAGAACAACAAATAAAAGCCAAACGGCTATCAGACACAGCATTAAAAACAATACCAACACATACAATAACCCAGGAGTATACAAACTAAAATGCAACAACTGCAATAAGTTATATATTGGACAAACAGGCAGATCTTTCGCCGAAAGATATAAAAGAACACAAAAGGGCATTGCACACTACTATTGAATCCACCTTCGCAAATCACCTTGTGGACACTAAACACTCATGCAAAAGTATGGAAAATAACATGAGCATTCTCCACACATGCAAAAAAGGCCATAAATTAAACACACCAGAACAGTTTGAAATATATAGACATAGCAACACACATAAACATGACATCTTAAATGAATAAACACGGCACAGATCACACATACTTTTCGATCACATCACTTCTAACTTTCAAAAAAATGGTACCGAGGAAGCACAACAGCAGCATTCCTAGCGGCAAAAATACGAGGCTGAAGAAGTCGTAAGACGAAAACGTTTCCTCCAAGTGTAAGTTAACAATTAACAACTTTTAGTTAACAAATGTCTGGTCGCAAGTAATAGCAAAAGTGTAATTTGTAATTTACAACCAGCTTGTCATGAACAGCAACAAGATTTCGACCTTTTTAAATGTTTCCGTTTTATATTTTTTTTTCAGTACAAACAAAATTTGTTTTGAGTATCGAAACTTCTGCTGTCAGTAAATCTTACACATCTGTTTTTATAGTTAATACAAGAATAACGTCTTGCATAACTAAATTTATTGTTAATACACGTTTAATGTTTTTTGCATAGCTATTGGATAACATTTTGGATATCTGTTTTTATAATTAATATACACAACGTTTTGCATGATTATTTTTATTGCTAATACACGCCAAACGTTTTCCATGAATACTTTTATTGGTAATACATGGCTAACTTTTTGCATAATTGCTTTTATACTGTTAATACACGCTTATCATTTTGAATATGTATTTTTATTAATAATACAAGATTTACGTACTGCATACCCTAATTATTTTACTTGTTAGTATGTTTAACCTTTTTCACACTAATGTGTTTATTGTTATTCAACTTTCAGAAATTTATTAATGTATCAAAAGTTGTCGCTAATTGTTATTATTGTTTAAAGGTTTGCGTAACTATGTCTATTGTCAACAAATGTTTAGATATTCCATGCAAACTTTCGTCGCTAATACTGTATACTCTCACATAAACCCTTGACCTGTCTCCGAGACCTATTTAACGACTCGTTGGCAGATGCGTGACTTACACGAAGCGGCAAGAATAGAATTCTTTAAAAATACTAACGCCGTCTCAGAGAAACACAATAGCGTCCCCGTCAGAAAGTCTGGAACCGACCTTCCGTAAAGGTCTATTCACACACATCAGTTCCGGCGCGTCACAGGTCAGTCACATCAGTCACGTCACAGTCAAAACATTTATTCTATAATGGATTTCCTGTTGCGCTATCTACACTCATCCGGCGCAGGTCCGTCAGTCGCTCTGCCGGCGTCCCGTCAGTCATTTTCAGATTTCTTCCCACCGATATTTTTAGATTGGTCGGACGCCTGACGGTCGTATGACGGATGTGTTTGCTATTTTAAAAGGATTGCGTTTTTATATAAAAGTTGTATTGCTGTGTAGAATTTATATTTTAAAGACTGTTTGTTACGATCATCAAGATGAACGATGACAAATTGGTAGAATGTGTTCCCACATAGAACTTAGTTTCATCGTCCATTAGTCCCTTAAATAACGTGATGAACTCTCCCTGACTTTCCCTTTTCTTCCATAAATCATGAACCCATATCCTTCGCTTTTTTCTATTATTTTCAATCTCTTCGTCATCTAAGGCTATCGCTATTGCAGCTAACTCTACTATAGCAAAATCAGCCATTGAAGTAATTATATATTATCCAATTTAATTCACTCATGATAAAATAAGCTTGACTGTAAGATCACTGTATAAAGTGACTGACGACTGACTGAAGCCAACTGACGGACAGTTGACTGACGAATTCCGGAAGCAACTTTGACTGAACTGAGACTAAACTGTGACGGAACTGTGACTCAACTGATGTGTGTGAATAGACCTTTATAGTATCTATTTCCGGGTTTCGTTCATACCTTCACACACACAACGGTTGCAACCATTCGCTCGGAAAAACGTTTTGGTTCTTTTTATAATCGAAGTAAACAATGTGTTTTCCGCTTCATAAAAGTTTTGCGTGCGTCATTCAGCGCAAAAGTGTTTATGTCAGATACACGTCGATAAGAGTTCTAAAATAATATGAAAACATATTACTTATTGATGTAAGCTTTAATAAGTAAGTCTAGGGAATAATAAAAAAAAGAGTCTAGTGAATGGAGGACCTGGCATGTAACTCTAAGCTCCTTATTTCGATTCCTAGTAGGCTCGTTGCTTTTTCAGCTCTTACATCGACTTAGACTGTAAAAATGGAGAACTTAGGTCTAACTTGGGGTAATAATGATAGGTTGAAACGTAGTGCCTTAGTTCGTAGGGAGGGTTGATCCAGTGACTTTAACGGATCGGTGATTTTAGTGACAGCGCCAGGCTTGGATCAGTGATTTTAACCGGTGACAAACGATACTGAGACAGCTCTGTATGTGGCAATAACAAGCAGGCATACCACACTGGTGACGAAAGACAGTGCCGGTGACATTATTATTAGAAGGTTACTGCAACACATACACTGGGGTAATAAATTATATAAAAGTACAAAATAACAGTTTATTTACAGTATTGGATGTTTGTATTGACAAAAAGGGTTTTTCAGACCTTATCAAGACATAAAAATGATCTTCTGTCATTTAAAATGTAACCTCCCTTAGAGAATAGTCGCTCGCAAGATATGGATGTGGCCAGTCCACAAAAATGTTGTTTCGTTAGTTTGCATAAGTTAGGATAATTATAAGAGTTCTTTGCCCACCATTTCAGTGGATTTTCCCTTCTATCTAGAGTAGGTTCCTCTAAGTATCGACTCTCTTCAACATTTTTCTTTTTCGAATGCTCATTTTATTTAAAATAAACTGATATGGAATTAAGAACAAAATATAGCGTCTACGATACACAATAGTCACTGTCCTGAAATCTAACACAAATCACCCACTCACACACGACGTAAACGAGTAGAACCAGTGACAGGGACATATCAACGAATGACAGCCTCGGTAAAATATCTGTAGCTATAAACTCAGTAACGGTGACATTTTGCCCAATCATAACAGAGAAAACCCCCTCACCCTTCAGTCAACGACACTGCACGATGACCGGCGCCTTGAGCCGAGCGGTTAGAGTAGATCCTGTGACAACGACAAATAAACCAATGATAGCCGCTGTAAAATATCAGTAACTTTCCAGCCAATGACGACGACTTTTGCTTTCGATCGATCCATTGTCACTGAAACTGGCATTTTTCATTTTTTGCCAATGGTACCAACTGCGACAAACAAATATCAGTGATAAAGTTAGCGGAACATGAAATACCGACCATCCCTACTAGTTTGCTACACCGTATATCTCACATTAGTTATATTTGCCCCTGTTTTTCTCTTTATATCTCAAAAGTAGTCTGGTAATAATAAGAAATCTCATGATATCGGGGAAGCGAGTTGCCTCCTCTATTCATCCTGTTTGCGAGCAAGCCTATTTCTGATAAGTGACATTGCGATGCCACAGTATTAGAGGATTATTTGGTCCTCATTTCATCTGCCTAGCTTATCCTTCTTCTTATAAAGGGGCAAATATCTCTCTAAAATCCCGATTACTTTACGTAGCGACCCTGCGCACGTGATGCTTTAATATCACCCCTTGATCAACCAAGACGTTTTATGTCCCTGCCAGAATCCTTCCTATATTCACAGTTCTTTCCTAATCTTCGTGGGACTATATATATATATATATATATATATATATATATATATATATATATATATATAACGAGATTCATTAAGTTAAGAAGGCTGTTGGTAAAATTATTTGAACTTGTAAAATATCCCTAGCTAGCGCTAGTCTATTGTCACATCTATCGGTCGAAATAAGTTACTGCACACACCTATCATAAATAAAAATAATTCGAAAGGGGTTCATTGTAAGTAAACCAAGATGTGCCTCGTTCATGGGAGAGAGGCTTTACCTAGACATCCACGGACCAGGGAGATTTATGACTAGGAATCCCTGAGAATACAGAAAAACACATGCACCTGTGGGAAAGTTCAACAAATTCCCACGAAGGCCAAGGGAAGGTGTGAGGGAAGCGTCAAAATTTCATAGGCTAGCCAGAGTTTGAGCGCCATAAGGGAGCCAATCAAATTTGAAGAGGGGATGAAACACAAACGGATACAATCCAAGAGGATGTTCAGTATCGACAGTCAATTTTCAGTACTCGAAAGGGTCAGGTGGTAGGACTCGAGGAGAAGTAATGTTCAGTTTTTAGTAAGAAATATCAAATTCAAACAAGTAACGTGGAAATTTAAAGTAAGGGAGATTATTAAATAGAAAGTGAAGTATAAAGAGGGAGATTTAAGGGTAACTAGTGAGATTAAAATAAGGGAGTGATTAATAAAGTCAGTTAAGGAATAGAAGCATTTCGAGAAATTAAGAAAAGGGAAATTGATAGGAAAGTATTACTAAGTGAATTTGTGTCAAGTGAAGTAAAACAAGGAACCACGCAAGTAATAAACAATACATTTATTTTAACTTAAAGCCAACCCTTTAAAGCAACAAACATTAAGAATCTTTTAAACTTTGGAAATTCCAAAAAAAGTCATAGTTAATTGAAAGATGAAATTTATCAAACCAATTGCAGTAACTCATACACGCCCTTAGATAGCTAAAGAAAGTAAATTTATAATTATTCAAAAAAATCAATAGTAAAATAAGAGTCTTGATGCCTATCGGCAAGTATATTAGAGTTAGTAAATGAATTATATGAACTACCTGTAAATGCAATATTGATCTCAGGATAAAATACATCTGTAATTATAAAAGCAAGTAGCTGGATTATTAATTTAAATTCCTAAGTGTAAAAATATCCTGTAGAGAAGCATTAAGTGAAGGTTCGTTATATAACAATTGTCGCCCTTTAGTGGATGGCAAAGGTACGTTATAATATATATATATATATATATATATATATATATATATATATATATATATATATATATATACATATATATATATATATATATATATATATATGTATATATATATATATGTATATATATATATATGTATATATATATATATATATATATATATATATATATATATATATATATTTCTTTTTCAACCTTTCAATCGTTAATAAAATACTTTTTATTCGTCTACACTAGTTTAAATACATTTTTTAAATTTGTAGTGGATAACACTTGATTTTAAAACATTTTGTACTATATTACTTGTTTTATTTTATAATTTCTTTCTTTCTTCTCTGTCCGCAAATTACTCTTTATTCTCCCAGGTAGCGGGTAGACACCTCTTCTCACACAGGGTAAGAGCCGGTCTACTTGAGGTAAGATAACTTACCCACGCAATACCACATGTTTTCCTCTACCTCCAGTGCCAAGGGTTCATTCTGTCATTTCCTTAGTCCAATCTAATACCTTACCCTTCTTCTTGTAAGGAAGTGTTACGGGTAGACTCCTCTTAAGACCGCGGTATATTTCAAATACGCGATATTGCACACAAGATTCGACTACATCTTCTCGTCTTATCTGAATCTTGCCCATAATCACAATCCTTTCATATTCATAATTGGCAACTGTAATCATACTGGATGATCGACTTCAATTTTTAAAATAATTTATTACTTATCTCCTGGTTTTCCTGGAAATTTCGGCTCGTTTTCATTTGAAAATGAACCGAGCAAAGCACACCCACTTCCTGGACGTTTTCAAATTCGTACTAAAAATTTCCTTTGAGTTTGTGTTACAATATTTGCATAAATACAACCGTTACATTAAGCAACAATCTAATATTTTTCAGACAACAAAACCGAATAGGTACTGTTGTTTTTATCATTATTTTTGGAAGAACATATTTATAAGAACAGTTTAATTTTTTTCTGCTTTTGCAATTTTTTAGCGCACTTAGAGCCTTCCTTGTTGATTTTCTCCTGTAATCTCTAGTTATAGGACCGCACCTTATCTCTCAGCGGGGCGGTATTGCAAGTAACTGCTAGTGTTACCAAACAGCTGTTGAATATTTCCGAACTGAATAGATCCCTAAGTAAAATGATCTTATGGCTTTTAAGGGCTTACAAAGACCGCCAACCGGGAATACGTCGCGTCAACTCGGTCCTAATACGTATTAAGAACGTCAAACGTTTTTACGACCTTATATGAGTAGTAGCTCACATAAATTCTTTCCTTCTGCGAAATCGATATGGGTTTTTATGATCGTTTCGTTTCTGACCTGATTGGATAATGAAAAAGAGGAGGGGCGAGAAAGAGAGGAAGAGGGACAGAGACACAACGAGAGGATGGTTGTGAACTTTAAATAACACAATTTTTATAAGACTTGTTTTTATTTCACATTTTTATAAAAGATCTAGAAATATGAAAATAATCGTATTGTCTACAAAATAACAGAAGGAAAATTTTTTTATCTTTTTGTAAATAAATTATTGTTCAGGAGACATCCCTATATTTCTGTGAGTATCAGGTTTAAAGACAGTTCGTATTTACTTTGTGATAAACAAAACCAGTATTTACTTTCATTCCGGTTTTAATAACAGTAACTTCAAAGGACTCTGAAGGTCAGAATTATTCCTCGCTGCAGAGAGCCGACCTCATTCTTAGCATAGTCCGTGTTACAATTTCCTTAGGGGTTGTGTTTATATTGTACTCCCAAACTGTTGTGGAAATGTCAAATGGGTTTTATAAATGTTACTTTACGGTTGTGAATTTTTCCCATTGCATTTTTTTAATTTGAAGTTAGTTTGATGTTGAAATAAATGTAGGTAGACATTTCAAAATTGACATACAATCGAATAAAATTTATATAAAATTCTCCGATGAAGGATGGATTGAACCTGTCCGAGAAAGAAAGACAGATGGTGGGAAAAGAAGAATGGTGACTTCCAACCTCACGAATTCAACTCCAAACTCGTGACTCCCCCTTGAATGACTCGGCGTGAGACGGGAGGCTTTGTACGACCAGTGGTGTAGGTCTTGAGTTTCTTGGTGAAGCCTGACCTTCATGGGCAAAAGCTTTATGCACCGGTTTTGTAGTGGTGGGGGTGCGGAGCAGCAGTTTATCTCGAGCCGTCGCCGTGTCCGTATCGGGCGTTGTATTAGTCGCCCGCTACCCCTCCAGTCTCGTTCGTCCCCACTCCGCCGCAGCCTTTTTCCTAGCAAGGCTTCACGACATTCTGCAAGACCTATACCAGTATGCGGCTTTGCTGCAAGGCCTGGACTGGAGACCGACCTGCTCCCGGGACGAGACCTACCAGACACTACAGCTCGACAGATTTTTAGGAAATACTCTGAACCAGTAGAACCATCCAAACGGCCTGTGGCTTTCCATACCTCAATACCCCGACTGATTAGTTACAGGTAGTAGAATCGGATCTTTATCCACTCTTGGTAGGCCTTACCTATGGACCGGAGCCTCAGTCTCAGGACTTGGTCCTAGGTGGGCATAAATCCAACCCTCGAGAGCTTGCTACTATGTACAGAATAGAATTAGATAGAAGATTGAAAGATATAGATTGAAGAAGGTTGTTGGTGAGAAGTACCTGACTCGCGTCGCAACCTCCTCGCCGAAAACTCTACTTCGATAGATCCTTTAAGAGAGTCTACTTTAGTACAGGAAGCCGCTAAACCACAAAACCTGTCCTCAATCCATGTACCCGGAGGACAGAACCTCCGTGGCCTAAGTACATGGCCCGTTATACAATTCTTGGCAACTAAGCTTCGAAGCTCTGAACGGTCGCTGCAAAAAGTAACAACTTTCCAGCATTGAAAAATAAATTGTTGTATGAAGTCAATTGTAACCACAAATTTTAATCAAATATTTGCAATTTCGGACAATTGCAGTTGGAAATGGTTTAAACATAACTTCGAAATAACCTCTTAGTGAAGACTTAAACTGCTGTCAATATAAACCGCCATGTTCGTCTTTTTGTAAACTTCGAGCTTACAGAAATAGGACGTTTAAAATGCAATGTCGTATTTCTGCATTTTACTGTCGTTGAAAAAATGCTCTAAGCTGTCCTAAAGATAGTTAGTGTTGACGTAATTTCAAATATAGCCTACGCTTGAAGAAATAGCAACGGGTAGTACTACTATATATAAATAAGTAGAAAATAAACATTTCTGTAGACTTGCTTCGTGTTGCTGTCTGAAATTATAGGCGTTCTGTCAGCCGGAAGTTCGTGAAACATCACATCAGTGACCGAGTGGGACGGTTTCCTCATCAAAGTCACGCAATACCTTTTAGCAATACAAAAGTTTGAAGACGTTCTTTTAAACAAATAATTGAAAATACTTAATCGCCGTGTTTATTTTTAATATCGCTGTAAATATCTTTACTTGAGGCTTACTAAACAATAAAGTTTATCTATTTTGTTTTGTTTTTACCTTGAACACTATGCAAATGGTGCTCATTAAAGCGTAGCACGCAACAAACGCCTTGCTACAATTACTCTGTCAATGTTAATTTTACTTTCGTAACTTTGCAAGGAATAGTCACTTCGTAAATACGGAATATCCTTCAGAAATTATTAAAAACACATGTAAAGTTCAATAATGTAAAGTTTTGTCTGTATAGAATCGATAAAGTATGAAATATTTGTATTTTGCTTTCCCACCTACGTTATTTTATTTACATTTGACGTATTTCGGAATCGCTTCGAATGAGATGTATTGAACACTTTAAAACATCCATTAGATAGGGATGGCCTAAACTAGTTCCGAGCTGGGAATGGCAGACAGAGAATAAACTACAGAATATTCAGGAGAACCTAATAGTAAGTGTGTAAAGTATTTCATTGTTTTATCACTATAAGGAAAACTTGATACCTTGGACGCAGACTTGTACTTGTATTAGTTTTCTTAACGAATGCTCTGATCATTATAAACATCAAAATTATAATATTTAAGAGAATTTATATTCAAATAAAAGGTGAAATAGAAAAAATAGTTAATGAAAAAGATGAATAGAAAATCTGCACACACACACACACACACACACACACACACACACACACACACACACACACACACACACACACACACACACACACACACTCACACACACACACACACACACACACACACACACACACACACACACACACACACACAACACACATACACACAAACACACACACACACACACACACACACACACACACACACACACACACACACACATACACACACACATACACACACACACACACAAACACACACGCACTCACACACCCATCCCCACATACACACAACCACATCCCCCCACACACACAAACACACACACTCACACATACACCCCCCACACCCTCCCCCCCACACACCCTCCCCCCCACACACAAACACACACACACACACACACGTGCGCGCGCGCGAGACAGACAGAGAAGAGAGAGCGAAAGTGAGAGAGAGAGAGAAAGAGAGGGAGAGAGAGAGAGAGTGGGGCTGAAATGGAGAGGAAGAGAGAGGTAAAATGCTACAGAGATGCAACCCACTGTTTAAAAAAAGTTGTGCTAAAAACAGACAATTTAGAAGAAACGTCTGATTGAGATGAGAATAGGTGGGGGTCTATTCTCTATGTTGAAACATTGAAAAGAACAGTGGATAAGGTAAATAGGCTATACCCTGAGGAAACTGGGAATTTTGCATTGACACTTATTTGAAATAGTTGAATTTTGAAATTCTGGAAGTTAATAGAAATAACTTGAAAATTGTTGTTTCTGGAAAAATTACATCGATTTTGTTATGTAACATTTTTAGTCTTTATATGAGCGTTGCGATGGTAATAGGTGATTCTTATTTAAGTAAAGTGGTTGGTGGTATTACTTTTACGGTTAATGTTAAAATGTAACACGTATAACATAGCAATGTATGGAGTGCTGAGTAAATACGCTCGCTATTTGGAACTTGGACGCTTTGCAAATTAGTGAGTCTTACTGTCGCTAAGCTTCAGTAAGTAGTAACAAAGGCCGATGTCGTAGAATGACGGCTGGCAATACGAGCTTGCCTAGAGGACTAAGCCAGTCTGGCTCCGATCCAAGTCTTTTATCTTGGCCACTCTTTTTAGAAAATTATTCATTTCATTAAAATGTTCGAACTAAAAACTACTCATTATTTTTAAAAAATAGTCCTTTTACGTTGAAGAAGTTATACATTTATCTGGTTTCACGTACACCTAATTATGATTAAACTTGTAGTTGTATTTTTCCAGACTGTTTTTTACTACAGAGGTCTTTGACTTGACAGACGAAATAAGCGCATTTAATGAGTTGTACTCGTTGAAGTAACATTCAAGGAGCACAGTTGTAATGTTACAGTTAATACGATTAACAAAAGGTGTTAATTAATAATAAATTAGAAAAGCTATTAAGTAAATACTATTGTACATTTCGATTAACATACATCACCACTTAAATGAGGCTACGAAATCAACTCTAAATATTCTATGTATTTTGTAAATTAGTTATTGCCTAATATTTGGTTAATTAATAACTTGGAACAACTGTGGTAGTTTTTTTTATTATACATTAATAAAACCTCTTAAGCACATAAACCTTTTATTTAAATCGTGATGTATGAGATTCAAAAGTCTTGTGGTAATTTCCTTTGAAGATGATTCGTTTCCAATCGAAATGTACATAAGATTTAAATAAAAGTTTATGTGGTTAAGAGATTTTATTTTTTATAATTTGTTTCATTTTTAATTTTATTAAACTTTGTTTAAATAAGTGTAGAACAAAGTATTATTTAGTGTTAATTTTTAACGCGTATTATGACGATAAAGGAATTCTCTTAATTAAACACATACACACAAATTTACAATTTCACCCTTTATACCCTACTTACGTTTAATCAACATTTATGTCATCAAAAGCTCGCATTTTAAGTTTAATTTCTCTGCAATGTAAATTTTCATAGAAACATCACTACTAGATAAGTGAAGAAAATGTATTTCCATTAAATTATGTCATAAGGTATCATAACAACGTATAAGAGTAAATTTAAAGCAACTTGAACTAAATATGAAAACCCTAGGTTATACTTTCAGACTTGTTAAGGAACAATTTAAATAAATGAAACATCTATACCACAAATGACTTTTTCTTTTATTTAAAAACTTATTTACATTTAAATTGCATAGCAATCATTCTCAGATGTAATTTACAATAAAAATACATCATTTTATTATACATAAGGGACTTGTTAAGGGACGTTGGAACATCTGGAAGCAGGGAGGTATCTGAGTATGTCTACAACAGAATGTAAAATCTTCTACTTCAGGGTAGCCTCATTGCACATATGAAGCCACAAACCCCCTTTACCTCTATCAGGAGCTCATATGTCCAAACCTAACCTTACCTATATTTACAATCCTTCATGGAAGGTAATATTAGTTTGAAACTACAGCTCAGTCCTAAATTAAAGGTAATAGTTGAGTAAATGTTTGCAAGTCATTTCCCAGTTATTGATTTATATTAAACGCGAGCAGAAAAGAGAAGTTTTTTTGTTGAAGCATTTGTTTTGAAATTTCTGTTATTAATTGACTCGTACAAGCCATTTTGCTAGTGACGTAGGCATGCGGGGCCTTCGTAACTGGCTATTGTATTAGGCAAGTTGAAGCTTTATTAACGTCATTTCCTTTCATTTTTTACGTTACATAATCTGATAAAAATACGAATCAGGAATTTTTTATTTTTAACAAGGAATTTTGATTAAGGATACTCGTAAAACTTAGAATAAAGTGTTTGACTGGGATGTGTGTGTGGGTTCTACAGACTGGGTGGTTAGGCGCTGCTGGGTGATGTTATATCCGACAATCCCTGGACCCTCACTGCTTGAATCTGTCCAATGAAATTCATTGTTTTATTTCTATAATTCATTTCGTCTTCCATGCGATCCTCAAACATATTTATGATATTAATTTCATCCTCTATACGGTTCTCAATTACTCATGTCATTTATTTATGGTTTATAATAATAATTTTGTGTACAGCCTACGTTTGTTTATTCTTTTCTTTGTATATTTTTTGTTATTTTTATAATTGTTTCTTACAATTTTTCATCATTATATAAATATTCACATTAAAAGCTCGTAATATTAAAAGAAAATAACAAGTTATAGTTTTCTCTTTTCATACAAATAAAACCAAACTTATGAATAATCTGTTCATGTTGCAAACAAAATTAAATGCTTCGTAAATTCAAACCTTGCTGTGCAAATCTAAAAGTAAAACTTAATCTCGAGTTGATGAATTTTTTATTACAATCTATAATCGATAATTGTCTATTATGGATTATTTGAAATTCCTGTTTGGAAGTTATGGAAAAAAACAATTGAATAAACATTTAAAGTTAAACTTTGCTTTTTTCAAAGAAAGAGATACGGGTAAATTGACAATTGTTCTGAAGTAGTTTTTGAAATAATTATGGACAAAGATTGAATATGTTTATCAAATGATTCATTCTATTGCGACCTACAATCGCTAACTGTCCAGTATCGATTATTTGAAATGCCTCATAGGGAAAAATCGAGGAAACTATAGAATACACATTTGAAGGGAAATTTTTATTATTTGAATTAAAAAAGCTAAGGGTACAATCAACAGTTGTTTTGAATTAGTTTTTGAAATAATCATGGACAAAAATTAAATATGTCTATTAATTAGTTTTCTTTTATTGTAGTTTATAATCGATAACTGTTCGAGATAGATTTGTTTAAATTGTTAACTGGGAGTTATGGTAGGATTACTTGAATAAGCACGTTCAATGAAATTTTATTTCAATACAATATCTGAGAGAGAGAGAGAGACAGAGACAGACAGATAGACAGAGACAGAGAGAAGGGGGGAAAGAGAGAGAGACAGTCAGTCACAGACAGAAAAAAATGTTTTTCTAAGCCTTCATCTACCACAATAAATATTTTTTCGGAATATGTAAATGGTTGATTTTAGTGTAAGGAAATCTTTACTCTGGTTTAAGCCACAGTTCGTCTCCTTTTCAAGCAATGTCTATTGAAATCAAGAACATTCTTGGATCCTTGTTATAAGTTACGAGTGTTGGGAATTGTCTCTCTCAGGCGTTTGCACATTAATTGTTCCTTTTCTCGTCAGGCGAGATGAGACAGAGCCGGAAACACGCATCCACAGCTCTAAAAGCAGCCTCACGCAGACACGGTTTCATTATCTGCGGTACTTAATGACGCGCTTAAGGCCATGCATGACTACAATTGCAGTAGTTAGTTGCCGGGGGGTGAAATTCTTCATCAGAGATTGCGTCGGTACGAGATAACACAGAACAGTTTGAACGCGACTGTAAACATGTACACATTTTATTTCTGTTTGTAATTGCTTAATACCTAATCAAGAATTCAAATTATCGATTCTGGACAATGATCGATTGTAGATTCCCCCAAAAAAATCGCTTTCAATTATTTTCATGATTATTTCAAAGACCAATTCAGAACAATATCGTCTATTATATAGTCTATATATATATATATATATATATATATATATATATATATATATATATATATAAAAGAACTAAGTCAAAATACAAATACAAGAATTATAATTGAATTTACAATTCATCATCAGGTTTAATATTCCTGATGATGTTGGTACTGTTAGCCAACGAAAAGCTTTGAATTGTAAATTCAATTATAATTCTTGTATTTGTATTTTGACTTAGTTCTTTATTAATAGACAAGAATACATATTGCGATATACAGTATATATATATATATATATATATATATATATATATATATATATATATATATATATATATAAAAGAACTAAGTCAAAATACAAATACAAGAATTATAATTGAATTTACAATTCATCATCAGGTTTAATATTCCTGATGATGTTGGTACTGTTAGCCAACGAAAAGCTTTGAATTGTAAATTCAATTATAATTCTTGTATTTGTATTTTGACTTAGTTCTTTATTAATAGACAAGAATACATATTGCGATATACAGTATATATATATATATATATATATATATATATATATATATATATATATATATATATATATATATATATATAAACAAGTAATATAGAACACGATTTTTTAAAAGTCAATTCATACTAAAATCGAAAAAAAATTTATTTTATTTACTTTTTTTTATAATTATATATATGACAGAATCACAATATTAAGTAGCAAAATATAAAGCGAATTTCCATTCAATTTTTCATTTTTATCTAATACAATATATGGTGTTGGACTATTGCTATTTGTTTGTTACTATTTATTTGCTTTCTTTTTTCGTTTCTAGTTTAAGAAGCTGATAGTGGACTATTAAGTTCTCATTCTATTCACCTATTGTAATGCTTCGCTAGTGCAAAGAACCTTTTCCTTATAATTTCATATAGTACATCTATAAGCAAGTTTTAGCTTTGGGAATGATAGCTTAGTGCTAAAAGTGAAGTCTTCAAACATGTAGATCCAGAGTTCGATCCGACCGGACAACAAATTTTTAAATTTATATTAATGAATAAATATTTTTAAAAACTATGTTAAAATCAATTGTCATCCTGCAGGTTTTATGAAAAAATGTATTTGAACTTGATTTGATGACGTTTTTTATTAAGGATTGAAAATTTGTACGAGATATATATATCTGAAACATTTTTATTCGTTCATATATATATATATATATATATATATATATATATATATATACACATATATATATATATATATATATATATATATATATATATATATACACATATATATATATATATATATATATATATATATATATATATATATATACATATATAAATGTGTGTGTGTGTGTGTATATATATATTAAAACAACATAGGTTATTCAAATACAAGAATATTTATTAATTTATATCCAAAGCTTTTCGTTGGTAAACGGTACCAACATCATAAAAATGAATGTTGGTACTGTTTACCAACGAAAAGCTTTGGATATAAATTAGTAAATATTCTTGTATTTGAATAACCTATGTTGTTTTAAATTATTAAACAATAAAACATATTTTATATACATACACACACACACACACACAAACACACACACACATATATATATATATACTGGTGACGGAAAATCTATTTTATTTGGTAAAAACAAAATTGAATCCTTGAGAGATTTAACAAGAAAAGTGTCGTCATCTAGTGAGAAATGCGTATCTATTAAGTACAGTAAGCTTACTCCTTTTTAAATCTTCCCTATTAGTTCACCTTCCTCTTATACTCTTAGACTATATGTCTTGTTCAAATTTTCAACCGATAATAAAATACGTTTTATTCACCCACTCAATTTCAAATACATTTTTTAAACTTGTAGTGGATTACACTTGATGGCAATACAGTGTTTTCAATAATTAAATTTACAATGAATTTTATTTTATATTTATATGGGACCAAAACGTTTCACAAAAGGAGCAAAATGTGCAAAAATAGTTATTTCAATCAATTTGCCGAATAATTATGATGTAATAAAACAGCTGATTTTATGTTATAGGTTATATGGTGGAACAGCTGTTTTAACGCATAGGTTATATTACTTTATAGTAATTGTAGTGATTTAATTAAAAATAACTCAAATAAAATTTTTCTTTATTGACTTGAATAGGAACTGAGTTTAAAATAATTTTTGTTTAGATTACTTGATTAACATGATAGCTTCGGCACAGTAACCGAGGTTACAAAAAGCATATTAGGAGTAGCGAGAAAACATTTTAGTCCCCGGTAGAGAGTAGATTTACCTCAAGAATTTATGCACAACCCTAAAAGAGAGTAACGAGAATTTTTTAAAGTAAATTCCTCTTCAAAAGGGTGGATAGGTTTCCTTTTATAAGTTATTGGTACAAAAATTATTTCAAGTTTACTAGTTTTGTAAGAAAATATCATATAATTTGAAAATATTATATTTTCCTTTGGGGAAAACAGCATTCTTGAGAAATAAAATTTACGAGAGGACCTAAATGGACAAGCTATGTATTATAGCCTCTATACATAAGAAATTCATAGAGTATATACTTGAGGGCGTGTGGTGGTAAAGTTTTTAACACATTTCCAAAGAAGTTTCGTGCACTTAATACATTTCTTTATAGCATTATAGTTTGTGAAAATGGAAATTTCAAATCCTAGTTATTTATTGCAGCCGGGTTAAAACGAAGATAAAACCTGATTTAACTAAATACTGCCCTTGAATATATTTATTGACTTCTTTTTAATTTTAATGTACTGAAACTTAAACATATTTAACCAAATAATGTGTCACCTTGTGTAATTCTAAGCTTTATAATAGCGAGAAACTACATTTTTCAAAATGTTGGACGGGGGTATAAATTACTCCAGAATGTCACTATCCGCGCAGAAGAAGTGTCTTTCTGTGTTATTGTGACCACGATAGTCATAAATCTCCTACTTCCAGCGCCAGGAGAGGAATCTTCATGTCGCGTTTCTAATCCAAAATATCTCTCACTTGTCGTTCCACTTCCCTGTTCCTTGCATGCAAGGGCGGCGCCAGGAGAGGAATCTTCATGTCGCGTTTCTAATCCAAAATATCTCTCACTTGTCGTTCCACTTCCCTGTTCCTTGGATGCAAGGGCGGCTCCAGGAGAGGAATCTTCATGTCGTGTTTCTAATCCAAAATATCTCTCACTTGTCGTTCCACTTCCCTGTTCCTTGGATGCAAGGGCGGCTCCAGGAGAGGAATTTTCATGTCGCGTTTCTAATCGAAAATATCTCTCACTTGTCGTTCCACTTCCCTGTTCATGCAAGGGCGGTTCCTAGAGAGGAATCTTCATGTCGCGTTTCTAATCCAAAATATCTCTCACTTGTCGTTCCACTTCCCTGTTCCTTGGATGCAAGGGCGGCTCCAGGAGAGGAATCTTCATGTCGTGTTTCTAATCCAAAATATCTCTCACTTGTCGTTCCACTTCCCTGTTCCTTGGATGCAGGGCGGCTCCAGGAGAGGAATCTTCATGTCGTGTTTCTAATCCAAAATATCTCTCACTTGTCGTTCCACTTCCCTGTTCCTTGGATGCAAGGGCGGCTCCAGGAGAGGAATTTTCATGTCGCGTTTCTAATCGAAAATATCTCTCACTTGTCGTTCCACTTCCCTGTTCATGCAAGGGCGGTTCCTAGAGAGGAATTTTCATGTCGCGTTTCTAATCCAAAATATCTCTCACTTGTCGTTCCACTTCCCTGTTCCTTGGATGCAAGGGCGGCTCCAGGAGAGGAATCTTCATGTCGTGTTTCTAATCCAAAATATCTCTCACTTGTCGTTCCACTTCTCTGTTCATGCAAGGGCGGCTCCAGGAGAGGAATCTTCATGTCGTGTTTCTAATCCAAAATATCTCTCACTTGTCGTTCCACTTCCCTGTTCCTTGGATGCAAGGGCGGCTCCAGGAGAGGAATCTTCATGTCGTGTTTCTAATCCAAAATATCTCTCACTTGTCGTTCCACTTCCCTGTTCCTTGGATGCAAGGGCGGCTCCAGGAGAGGAATTTTCATGTCGCGTTTCTAATCGAAAATATCTCTCACTTGTCGTTCCACTTCCCTGTTCATGCAAGGGCGGTTCCTAGAGAGGAATTTTCATGTCGTGTTTCTACTCCAAAATATCTCTCACTTGTCGTCACACTCCCTGTTCCTTGCATGCAAGGGCGGCTCCAGGAGAGAAATCTTCATGTCGTGTTTCTAATCCAAAATATCTCTCACTTGTCGTTCCACTTCCCTGTTCCTTGGATGCAAGGGCGGTTCCTGGAGTGGAATCTTCATGTCGTGTTTCTTATCCAAAATACCTCTCACTTGTCGTTCCACTTCCCTGTTCCTTGGATGCAAGGGCGGCTCCAGGAGAGAAATCTTCATGTCGTGTTTCTAATCCAAAATATCTCTCACTTGTCGTTCCACTTCCCTGTTCCTTGGATGCAAGGGCAGCTCCAGGAGAGGAGCAATTGCCCTTCTACGAGAATTTGGGTATTATTTTTCATATTCAGAACACATTAAAATTTATCTCAGTTTACTTATAAAAATGTATTTTTCATTTTACTTTTATTTTAAAGTAATGTATATTGTTTTTATATTTATGTAATGTTAGGTGTAAAAATTCATCTGATAACACTGGTAGTTCCACCCAGCATAAACACTACTGGCATGTTACAAGTCGCGATCTAGTTCCGAATCGGCTCGGCTGTACTAGCAGTCGGTGTACTACGACTCCACGTCGTCCTCTTCAGACAGAGCCGTTTGATGAAACGATGAAAGTTAAACAATAATAATTTTGGTATCTATGTAAATTCAGTTAAAATGGACGTTTGGATGTGAAAATGCCAAATTTCTTGTGATTTTAAGTACAAGAATAACATAAAATTTCATTTTTAGGTCTTTATTTTTGAAAGTTCTCCGCCCCAAACCACCCCATGTTTTCCTGCCATTGTGCCCCTCCCCAATGTCTATCCTGGAGCCGCCCTTGCATCGATGTGACCTTCCTCGCGTGGTCCATGACTTTTCCCATTAGCCAGACCAATAATTTTATTTCTTACGTTAGCACCATCCCTTCCATGTCCCTCACTCAGTTATGATAGTTTTACTTTGCGGTCAGGAGGTAATCTTAAAAACACTTTAGAATCGATAAATTAAATTGTTGGCTTAAATAGCCTCGGTAGAACTTTGTTTAAAAGTATAGGAGCAAATCTACCTTCCATTTCAGGATCTTCAGTTTAATTGCCAAATCTCCAAAGCGCGTAAAATTATTACTGTTTTACTCCTACAGTTATTACTGCATGTTACTTTATAGCAACAGTGCATGTTATCAATTAATTTTATTAAAACATTTTTTTTAAAACAACACTGCCATTACGTTTGTCATGCACCTTACCGTAACGTCTCACGATTGCACAATCCGTATTCTTCAGTCGCTGGACGTTTAATTGAAATAATTACATAAGCATGCACTGAAGTGATTAGTTTCGTCGACACATTATTCATAGGTTTAATCTGTGATTGATAATACAGTATCAAAGATAGGTTAATCTTTGGTGAATCGTTTCCAGTAACAGATAAATGTTTTTACAAATAAGAATTATAGTTTATATTTCGTAATCACTTCAGAACAGATTCATCGAAAAAATATGAGTTTATCACAGTTAGGAACTGTATGAGTGTTAATATTGATATCGCAAAATACTTCTAATTTATGACTATTGCATTGTAGTATATCTAAGAATAGTATTATGAGAACATTAGAAACGCTTATAGAGCACTTGTGGAAAAGGAAAAAAATAACGCTATTCTTCTCTTACAAAAATATTCAACTTAGAGAAGGTTTAATGGAATAAGAAATTAATTATTGTTTATAATAAAATTAAATAATACTTCTTAAGAGAATTTATGAAAGCGCCAATTCTTTTGTGGTCATTAGGCCAAAACTTTAAGCGGGTCATATTTTTATTGGAAATAATTTTTATGGCGGAATTGTGAGAAGATGTAAAACGAAAAGGGGTAAAGCCTACATTAAGTGTGAAAGTTGTTAATGCATGGTCAGGGGAGCGCCACTATGTTATTAAAACTTGAGAGGTCTTGTTGGATTCGTACCCGTATGTGGAGAATCTGAAAAGGCCTGTAATAATACTCGCTCAAATGGTAACAATGTTACGGCAATTTTTTATTTTCTAAAATAACATTTCCCGCTGAAGACCAACTTCAATATTCTTCTACATTCAGGATTGTCTTTTACCCCACAGAGATCTTTACTCAGGCTGAAATTCAGTATTGTTATTATAGAGCCCTGACTTATAATTGCTGAAATATACAAAGAAAAATATAGCTTACACCACTGTGTTTTTGTTTTTCGGAATATAAATAGATATAAATAGTGGTTTCAGGAGCAAACACTGATTAGAAAGAATCTGAAATGTATGAAAAACATGATATATTTACAATTCTATCCCTTATATCGCCTAATAATGTTGACTATATTTTTCTACAATTTTTTTTTTTTGAACTCTCCACAGCAATCATAAATTATGACTCAATGATAAACAATTTGATAATAGTTACAAATTGTTTTAACGTTGAGAGTGGTAGTATGGACGGTCGTTAGTGGAACAAGTCAGACAAGAATGCCTTTACACCGAAAATGTGACTATTTTTAAGAAAGCTTTAAGAATGCCTCTGAATAATGTAAAGCCCAGCAGCGGCTGTATATACATATCTCAATTGGGGGGGGGGGGGGGAGGCAGCTTAGTGGGTCGAAAAGACGGGGTTTGATGACCCACGTGATTTTACAGCCGCTGTCTTCTTTAACACTGGCTGTAGATTCAGTGCTGTTGGTATTTGGCTGGTATAAAGAAAGAATTGTTTTGATTTGGAAGAGCGAATAGAAGATGGTGTAATCCGGGGGGGGGGGCTATGTTTTTATTTAAACCCAGGGGCGACTGACTGGCTGACATTTTCTTAATTTTTTAACTTTACAATAAATTCACTTAAAACTTTGTGACTTGCAAACTAACAATGTAACTAAAAACTAATTCCAATTTACTTGAGAATAATTTCTTGATTTAAACAGTGAGAAACAGGAAAATAGACGGTATTTTCGGAGTCTTTAAGATAGTATGGGAGATCCAATAGGACTATAGTTTAGGTTGGAAAATAGAGACAGTGAACTCGCTAAGATTCCGGATATGCAGGTATTCTGAGTTTTCAGTGTTAGCGAAAAGGTTATCAGAGAGAGAGCGGATGAAATGCTAAGCAAATTCACCAGTCATTCTGCAAAGTCATTCCTGAATAAGGACATGGTAAGTGATATTCCTTGCCTGCAAAACGTGAATGTGTTGATACCTCACCAAACCCTGGTCCTCTTCGACTTATTCGTTTTCACGTATGTCACTCAAAAATATATTCCCAACACGAAATAAATGATTTTAAGCGTCGGTTAATGTAGTGCTTAAAATTTGAAAAACTTAAACACTACTTGAACCTATCGAGCCACATGAATTCAAACACGAAATCTATTTGTAAAAACAAAGCACTATATTTTACTACATCTCTATTTTACTAACAACGTAATTTTTAGGTTAGGTTTGGCTCTAAAGGAAGTAAAACGTGACACATGTTGTAAATGTTAAATCAACCTTTCTCATTTGGTCCCCAGTGCCTTACGTATGTGAATAAACATTGAGTTTATAAATATCATTATAAATATTCATGTAAAAGTGATAAATATAAATATCCATTAATCAAGTTGGCACGGACAAAGCTTAACGTTTAATTATGTTTTATCATTAAACTTTTCGACATGAATGACGACAATTAGTTTCTGTTTGCAATAACACGTTAATTATATGTTACTTGAAAGTTATTACATAGACATTCAAGATAGGCCTGTGCATCTTTAAGCCAAACCTATCTGTCTTGAAAGTTACAAGATTTTAACTACGTTTTTACAGTTTTCTTAGTTTTTACTTACTACAAATACACAGCCTTATCTAATTGTGGTTGCAAAATGTAGAATAAAATAGTATTATCGTATTCAATGCCGGACAAATTCATTTAATTGGTATAAAATTGTTGTTCGTGGATGTAATAATTTTGCAATTTGTTTTTGTTGTAAAAATACTACAACAGTTTAGCTTTTAAGTGGAAAATTATGATGAATTTGAAAAGGTTTTGTATATTGACAGTGTGTTGAAGCGTGTAAACCGAAATCGACATGCTACTGATCAGTGACATCATTACGGCAACGGTATGAAATATTACAGTCTTTCCTAACCGGATACTTTGTAGCTGTGTTGTAATATAGCTATGAAGTGATCTAATATAATGTTCTGTGTCACTACTTTGAATTTATACAATTCCAGCATGAGTTGATACATTTAGGTTATGCTTTAGTTTCTTCCAATTTTAAGCAAAAATAAAATTAGAAATGGGCCGATACCTAAAATTTTAGATTCTAATAATTGTCTTCCTATTCTCGATTCTTTGAAGTTATATAGGCCTACATGATATTCTTTCATAATGGAGGTAGTTAACATCTTGGTCATATGGCGAGGCCTTTTAAAAGTTCCGTTTTAATGTAATAGGCTTCAAAATCGTTCAATTATAGTTTATGATTAGGAAATTCTTAAAGCATGACAAAACATATCGGATAAAAGTAATGATTTACTTAAAATTACAAATGTAAACTACAGTTACAATTTAACGTCAGTAATAATCATTTCCGTTTTATAAGTAGAGGAATTGGAACTACTTTTTCTTTGTTTGGTTTTAAGATCTATAAAGCAGTGGCGCCCAGAGACGGGGAGAGAGAGATTTGAGGTTGCCCGATATGAGACAGCAGAGCGAGAAGAGCGGCGAATAACAAACGGACCAGAAATCTTTCCGATCGTGTTGGTTGTTCCGTCATATTATAATAATATTTCCTCATCTCAAATCGACATTTGCTTTAATTGTTAATTCATTCAAAGCAACAAACACATACATATGGCATATTTGATAATTAATTATTATTTGTTGAAAAAACAAGAATCGGAATCGGCACTTCAACCAATGGAGAATCGAGAATCTGAATTGGCTCATCCCTAAATAAAATCAATATATTTTATAAGGACGCTTAAAATACTTTTTTTGTGCTTATAATGTATATTTGAGTAATATAGGGGAAAAACTGAGGACACTTTTTTAAACCGAGGTTTAAAGGATTACTATATTACCGATAATGTTTCAATAGGAAATATGAGAATCGTCTCAGGTATCCTGGAACGGATCAAGAAATGTGGAATGCTTCTCGCGGAGGAAAGACTGAATGACGATATTTGACATGAGAACCTTTTCATGACAATACAACTTTAACGATGCATATTCAGAGTGGACGATCACAACAAACCCAAGACGCTGTGCTCGTTTAGTTCAGATAGAGGGGATTCGACAAGACAAAGCAAAGAATCCTGTACGAGGATGTCAAAAGAATTTAGTGAGCCGGTCGAAGTAAGGTTTCCCCAGCGAGAACAAGAAAAAACACATTATAAACGTGTAAAAAAGAAATTTAGGCTATGATTGTTCATTTATAACTTGCAAAATTAATTCATTCCATGAGTGTTAAAATTATATAAAAACTCCAAGAAAATGTGGTATAATTAGTGTATTCAGAAATTCAAGGAAACCTGCAACAACATTTGAAGCTAAAGGTAATTAACAAGCGAACTGTCATGAAGGCATGTGTAGCTTTAAGAACAGGTGACTGATCCTTAACGTTTCCACGAATCTCTATAATTCTAGTAGTTCTCTACACTGACGTCACGTTGAGCATACGTGTTGCCTTACATGCAATGTTGTCATGTGTTCTTTCAAGGTTTGCCAGTCACGAATCGTGAGTGTGCAAGTTGTTTGGACATTTAAAGCCAAAGTAATTGCCCCCGCAAAACACTATTGTGACGAGCATTGATTGGTCATTTGACAAGTTCTCCAAGTTTATCTTCTTAAAGGTCTTCAATCTAGCTTTTGATCTATTTAAAAAAGGACTTTCGTTTTAAAACATTATATGTTCGAAGCTATATCGATATTATAACCTATGAAAAACCTACGTTTTCCCGTAATTAGTTACATAAGACGACCACAGATGCAGGGCTGGATTTATCACCAGACCCAGGGGCGCAACATTCCAGGAGGCGCAAGGTGTAGGATAAAACATTTTTTAAGTAACGAAAAATATAATTATAATACGATAAAAAGTTCTGTTATATTGTTTTATAGTTCATTTAAGTTTTGTACTTCTCAGTATCAAGGAACTATCTCTTTGGCGGAGTATCTATTGAGTAGTAATAGGATCTAGTGTAGCAGAAGATCGTGTATAGAAGCAGTTTCATTTATGGGATTGTCAAGGAACTTTTAAATTTTTTCAGGATTTAAGACAGCGATGGACCATTCTAAACAAAGTGAACTTTACAATGTGTACTTTACAGCAATAAATATTTCTAACAGTCGATGGTCAACACGTCTCGACGTCTGTCGAGTTATAAATGAAAATAAAGAAGCAGTTTTGGAGAGTTTAATTGAAGTAGTTGGTGAAAACCCTTTAACAAGAAATGATGCCAACGTTTTAGAATAATAGTTAATTTCTTTTGAGTCTACATTGATGGAAATTTATTGAACACCCTACTAGAGAGCTTTAATACGTCAGATATAAAACTGGAGAGCGAAGCTGCAGAGTTAGGCAATAGAAAATACCGCGAGAGACGTGTAAGAAACGATACAAAGCACATTGCTGGCGCAAAAGAAAGATACCTGTACAGTTTGGAGGAAATTGCTACAGTGGAACATTTACACGGTCAAAGAACTTTCGTGTAAACACTTTTAATTTTATAACAGATACTTTAACTTCTGAATTTTGAGACGTGAAAATAAATTCCGCTTGATAACAGGTTTAGATTTTTTGAGGTCAAAAGATCATTCGGCGTGAATTTTACCAAACGTACGAGGAAATTATTGAGTTCGTATCCCAAAGATCTTGAACCTTTTGCGTAGATGAAAGTTCACATTTAAAGCCCTTTTAACTGGCATTAGCAGGGTTTGCATTATTTTGCAACCTTGTTTATTTTCACCCAAACATTTGCATTGCTTTAAGACGGGTTCTTCTTGCTCTTGCCACTAACGGCACATGTTAGAAGATGTGTAAAGAAGGCCTTTAAAGATCAACAGTCAGCCACGACATATTGACATCATCAGCTCTGTTCACCACATAGGTGAGGCTAACCCAAGAGATGCCTTACGATGACGTAATAGATATATTCTCTTTGAAAAGATTAAAGATAAAGGCTTATACATTGACTTTAGAATATCATTTTCGTTATCTTGTTTTATGAGTAAACTCGTTAATAAACTATTTTATAAGTAAGTTTATTATTAAACTAATTTTAAAAGCCCTTAAGGTCTTTTTATTTTCAGGGGGGGGGGCGCCACATATCCTGGGCGTATTGGCGGTAGATACATTATATCCGGGAAAGCACAGGTGGATCTAGTTTGTCGCTTGCTCTTATTCTTTGCGTTGTTAACCCTCCGGGCCATGATATGTTCAGTGATTCGCCTTATTTGTAAGGTCCAATGTTTGCAAGAAACTTCGTCTACCCTCCTCCCATCCCAAGCGCCAGGTGAGCTATAATTGCCGGTAATATTGTTTTGCCATTTACATTACTACAGTGGAAAGGGCGAAGGGGTTGTGACTGTCATTGCGAATCTGTGACCGTATCGATAATAATGTCAGTAAAACAGTTCAGTTTTATACAAGTTAAACCTTATTTGTCGCTTCTCTCACATATTTATTTGTTAGTATAGATAACTACTCACGCATTATGTCTATGTCTATCCTATAGGATATCAAAATTTACCGATTTTATAGCCTATTCTCTATGAAGTCTGATTTAACGGGTAGACACTACTTTATGACCACGTTAGAGTTAATCCCATAGGTTACCATTATTTTCCCCTGTTCCCGGTACCAGGATATCATTATGCGCTTTACTTGGTCTCACCAAATTCTATCTAGTTATATCTTTTTTTACTAGGGGGGATCAGGTAGATCCATCTTTATAACAATAATGGAGGAAGGTTCACATCACGTACGCACATATGATGTTCGTATCTTCTATATCCTGTACCAGTTAGTCATACGTAATTAATTTCCTTTAAAAACAACAAAAACAAATTATTGTATTAAACTGATTACAGCTCCGACATCAAAACTGAATTAATTTCAATTTTAAACATGAAAAGTGTATGCTGTATGCATTATTACATGTGCACGTATGATGTGTAAATGCAAAGCGATCATGTTTTGTAAGATAATATTTACAAATTGTTATTTAGAATTTACAAACCCACCCCCACACACAGACACAAACACACACACCCAAACACACACACACACACACGCCATATACACACAGAAATACGCAGTACAACTATTTCAAAAATTAGGTTATTAAGATCTCTACACATCGTAATTAAATTACCGAGGCATGAAGTTTGTAGGCTGGGCTCCTTCACGAAAATATAATTATGAAAACAGTTAGAGGTTAACTTTAGCCATAACGGTATTATTGCTCCCTAGACACCTGTCTGGCTGAACTTGGAGCGTTATGCGAATACGTGTGCGAAGTTTCATTAGGAAATAATATTTAATATTCCATAAGTTACTTGCAACACGATTTGAAATATAAGAACGTCTTGTATGGAGGTGTGTGTGTGTGTGTGTGTGTGTGTGTGTGTGTGTGTGTGTGTGTTGTGTGTTGTGTGTGTGTGTGTGTGTGTATTTGTGTGTGTATGTGTGTGTGTGTGTGTGTGTGTGTGTGTGTGTGTGTGTGTGTGTGTGTGTGTGTGCGAGCACGCGTTTGTGTAATATTTGTTTAACAACATCTTTATCTTAGTTTTATATTGCTTATCATACGTTTGTTTATTTTAAAAATTGGTTCTTAAAAACCTTGTAATATCCTCCTCATTGTTTTATGCCACCGTCGGTATGCTTTTTCTGGGAGAAGGTTAAAGTAGGCTTATTTGTATCATGTAACCAGCCAGGATACAAAATGCACTAGATAACAATTAAAGTGGGACCAAAGCGGGAAATACTATTTTAGCAAATACAAAATTGCCGTGTGACTGTTGCTTGTGCCTATTTCAGACATTTACCGTTAGGCAGAATGTTATTGAATCAGATAGATGTAGCCTACATTATATACTGGAAATCAGGTACAATCATTGATTGTATTTGTTAAATAAATTAGCATTAGTTTTAAATATTCGTGAAGGAGCAATATTAGAATTTCTCGGCAACAATTATCTCAACATTTATTTTAATTAGTTTATGTTTCTGAATATTTTTATTCACACAAGTGACTTTGTTGACTTGCGACAGTATTTTCCCTCCACAACTTTTTTAATTCTAAATGTCCAACTATCGTTTCACAACGGTATTTAAAATATAAGTTGGTTGACAGCCCTTAATGTTCCCAACGGAGAATTCTGCCTCAGGGTAACTTCCCTAACTAAACAAGTCATGATTTTGCCCTTCTGCCACTTCTTAGGCACGTTTGAACAATATTGATATCAATCATAATCCCCATTTAACCGATAACCAATTTCATAGATAACATTAGGTTATATTTCTTAAACGCAAGTCTTATAACTGTTATAAGTCTATTTAACTGTTTCGTTAGTAACTTTATTATAGGCCTATTTTATAAAACATGAAAATTTCCAGCTGAAATAAATAAGTAATAAAATAATAACAAATATATAAAATATCTGTAACAAAATATTGTTGCACATCACTATGGAATTAGTAAAATTTACGTTAAGGAAAGCTACGGAATTCTGTTCTAACAATTGGAACAGCTGAGTGCATGTAGTTGCTAGCATTTAGCCCACACCGTGCTGTGATAGTTCATAGGTCTGGAAAGTAACGCAATCATTTGATACAAGATACTGACCTCAATAAAGCGCGAAGTATAACGTGTGTTGGTCCAATTACTTAGAACTTTACATCGGGCAAAGTTTATAGCATTCCGAAAACGTTCACTACCTAAAGTACACAAAAAATCTGGATTTGCCAAATTCTTTCCCTGCGGTAACGTAGCTAGAAATCCCTACTGGGAGGGGGAGCTAATTTATACCCTAAAGGTAAAATCTTAAACATTAAATGTCATTTTGTTTGATTACTTAATCGAAAAATAACTTTTGTTTTACTATTAAACTATTCATTTTTTCTTTTCCTAAAACACATTAATTTTTATTGTTTTCCCTCTCGTCTTTAGTGTCGTCTTGGTACCTTTGTTGTCACCTTTGTAACTTTTATAAAGGCAGACCTCTCTCTATTACCCCGATAGAGAGTAAGTCTACGTTACCTCTTCTGTGTTATATCTAACTAGTAACGCAGCCAGAAATTCCTTCTAGGACGTTTGGATTGAGTTTTGATATTTCTCAAAACTCTAGTAGCTAGTTTATATCAACAAGGTAAATTTTGAAACCTAAATTTTTTAACTTTCATAGCTAGACACGAGTTGACGAAATGAATAAATTAATTTTTGCCTAACCTAAATACATTCCCAGTGCAAAGAGTATTCAATAGCCATTATTTTTGAATAAATATAAAGGGTGGAATTTGTATTTAGAAAATTAGATTAAAAGCTTTTAAGAAATGATAAGGTATTTAAAGCAGACGTAAGAATTTCAAAAACCATAATCTAAAACAAATTCTGAGTCTACGAGAGTTAAAACATTAAATTAAAAACGCAATGCAAGTGACTCTCAACTTGGGAAACACATTATGGGACACCTACATAATTAACGGTGTATCGTATGGACTGCTCTTTGTGCTCTGAAATTGTGTGGTTTTACTTTAGATACGCTACCATGGACAAATGATACACATATATCCTGTACCAGGATCTTTACTTCTCTACCTCAGTGCTACCTACATTCAGAATCCGATCCCATTCTTCAGCGATAATAGTCAAAATGACTGATCGCCTTAAACCTCCAAAATAAGCAACCTTTTTCTTTCAGTCGGGTCTGGGCCACCAGAACCCTTCCAGCCCTTGTGGGAGACATCCTCTAGTAAGTTGCCTCCGTTTCACATGAGCATGCTGTTACTATCCCTGATTGCCTGCCCATGTACCAAGCTGATAAGCTCTTTCCTTGGATAATCAGGAGATAGTGAAATGAACAGTACGGCAAGTGTCGAGTTAAGAGCGGGATGACAAGAAAGAAGCTCTATCAGGAAACCCCCGCGACAGATCTTGCCCGCGACATGATTACCATGTACAAAGATGATAAGCTTTTAAGAGATACTGAAATGAAACAGTGTGGTAAATGTCGAACTAAGAGCGGGATAAAAAAACTTGGGAAAAAGCCCTGCCAGGAAAACCCCGCGAAAGATCTTGCAGGAACGCTAGGGGTTAGGATATCCCTATGCTAAGAGATAAGCAGGGGCATTACCTTTAAAATACCATCTTAGTGAAGCTATTGTGTGAATTATACGCACCTGTCGTTTCGCTGCTTACTCGAAACTGAAATTGCACACAAGGCAAAATTAGTACTTTCGTTGAGGCCCAGCTACGGCCCTAGGGATGTCCCCCTGCGTCACCTAGAACATATGTGTGAAACAGATTTATATTAGTATGTACATTTTATTTTATGTTTAGAGCTAGGCAGTCAGGAGGGACAGCTGTCGTGGATGGAGTCATTCCTACCCAGGGAGAGATTGAGCGCGGGCCTGTTTGTAGAACCTTATTTCTAAGTGTCGGAGTTGTGGTTTGATGAAAAGGACTTTCAAGTTAGTGTGTAGCTGTGTTAATCTAGGGTCATCTAGGTGCCTTCTTGATATTTCGCAAAGCCTTGTTTTGGATTAACTGGAGTACGCGTGTGCGGGAATTACCTGCATGACCCCAGACGGCTGACGCTTACGTACGTATGCTGGCTGCGCGACATTGATGCAACGTATAGTCTATAGTAGTGGCCGCCCGTAGTGAAAGTGGGCTTGTTCTGTAAAGCATAGGGTATAGTTGTGTTAGTTTAATTGTTGCTTTTTTCAACGAGTTGATAATACGAGTGTCCTAGACAGGCCTCTGTAGAGTATGACTACCAGATGCTTGACCAGATTCCCCCAGTGAATGTCCTCACCTAGTGGTTTTAGTGGTGTGTCGAGTTTGTGTGTCCTACGTTTGGAGAGAAGGAGAGCCTGAGAATTGGCCACGTTCACCTTAACTCTCCAGTAGCTCAGTCATGATTCTAGTAGTTAGGTTTTGTTTACTGGAGTGTATGAAATGTGGTTTACTGTGACTGAGAGTACTCGCAACCTTTTAAAGTTGCCACTCAACGACGCAATCCTAGCGGCTAAATCTAGGCACTAAGTGACTTTGATCTTTCGAAAACGTTTTGTTTCAGTAAGTTGTTTATAAATTTGCTTTAATTTTTATCTCGGCCGTCCGTAATTTTACTTCGTTTAAACATAAAAGTTTCGCCGAACGTCATAACAACAAAAAGAATTATTGAACTGTATTTTCTGCAAACTTATTATTAGCGAATTAAATTATTTGTAAACAAGTTGTGTGAAATCGTTGTATACAAAACAAACAACTGACTGTCAGGTGGACAGAATTGTGCAAACGCCACTGACAGGAATTACGCTGCAAACTCAACCCGTCAAATTACGGATGAATTCGTTTCTGTTAATACATAATAAATAAGGGATATTGTTGTCTGACTTATCCGTCGCGTTGAGTGACACACCGGGACGAGTCACTTTGCACTCGGCCAACACGACGAGTGGGCTTAATTTATTAATCGCAGCCTAACGATATCCTTCAGCGAGACAGGTTGAAGCTCCTCGCCAAACGTTATAATAAGGCAATCAATATGTTACAAACGCCATTTTATTCTAATAGGCCCATTAAACTAATTGATAGATTCTTTTGTACGTTTGATTTCGAACAAATGGTAAGAGTTTGGGTGTTTTTATTATCTTGCTTTTAACTTATGAAGCTGTCAGTCAAGGAGTTCTTTAACAATGTGTTTTCGTTACTGGCGATCATATTTAGAAAGCACGCTGCAACACGCCCACACTGAATTTTAAAATGTTAGTAATAGTTTTTCAATTTCTACTATTAGCTCACACTAACCTTATATATATATATTTACCACATTTTTTATCGTTAATAAAATACGCTTGTATTCATCCAATTAAGTTCTAATACATTTTTTTAACCTGCAGTGATGGCATTTGATGTTAATACAGTTGTTTCAAATATTTATTCGTTAATTAAAATATAAAAAAAACTGATGTCTTGGTCGGATTCGAACTGAATAACTACATGTTTAAAATCCAGCATTTTGGCATGAAACAAACTTTCCAATTACTAGAAATCTATTATTTAAAGATATACATGAAATTATAAAAGAAAGGTTCCTTGCAATAATGAAGCCAAAAAAGAGATAGGCAGAATGAGAAATTATAGAACGCCATTAACTTCATAATTTAGAAACGAAAAAAAGATGTCGAATAAATATTCACAAATAAAAAATTATAGTCCAGCACCATATACTGTATAAAGAGGGAAATGTAAAATTGCAAGGGAATTCGCTTTCTATTTTTGGACTTACTGTTGTGATTCTGTCATATGAATACATATTTATATTATTTGTAATTATATAATAGAAAGTAACGAAAATAAAACATTTCTTTGTTGACCTCAGTATTAGTTGGGATAAACTTTGTTTCGTAATAATTGTTTTGTTAGTTGCTTAAATAACCAGTTTTCCCTAATTTTACCACCTACGAAGGGGTTAAAAAAATACCTAATAGGTAGGAATAAGGTGGGAGCAATAAATCTCCCTGGTAGAAAGTATTTAAGGTGGTCATGACATCTACCGAGGGGATAAAGATGTTGCACGCTTTACACCGCCTTGTAACCGGCTTATGCATTCTCTTCACCCGTGTTGAGAGAATTGTGTTTCAGGTAAGCTACATCGCCCACGAATTGCCATAGTTTCCAATTCCTAGCCATATTGGCATAATATATATATATATATATATATATATATATATATATATATATATTTCTAGGTTTTGCATTTCTGTTTTCTTGTATTCACTTATCACTTTCACTATATGTAGTTAAACAAGAGTACAAATACCAAGTAAGATTCTTGTATAAGTATATATAGTGAAGGTTATATATATATATATGTGTGAAGTTATTAATATTACTTGTAAATAATTTTTCCACCACTAAGTGCAATAATTTTACCTTATGTGATGAGGTACCTTTCGGTCTTGACCATTGTCGAATCACTGATTGTTTTTCTCTATTTTTCTGATGTGGATGTTCGGTCCGTGATGTTGGTATTTGTTGACGTCATACATATTTCTTCTTGAGCTTCATGCATAATGTTTTTAAATAGTACGTCGTCTGTATATGTTGTTTGTAGATTCATTAAATTGTTGTGTATGTTTTTATAAATATGGTATTTTTCTAGTGAGTTTAGTTCTATTGGGTTATTATTTATTTCAAGTATGGTTAGGTTATTTTCGTAATTTGTTATTTCATGTTTATGTGATATTAGGTGTGCTGAAACATTTGATACTTTTGTATTTTTATTTTTGAATGCTCTGTAATGTTCTTCAAATCTTATTTTAAATGGTCTGGTTTTCCCTATGTAAAATGAGTTTTAGTCGTTATATGTTATATATATATATATATATATATATATATATATATATATATATATATATATATATTGTAACATTTATAGAATGGGCTATATAATATTATTTAAGAATTGGAAGAATATATTAGAAATAACTAACACAAAATTTAAAAAGAAATTCATTAAAAGATTGATTAGATTAAATTGAAACTAAATTTAGGTAAAAGCCTAGAAATGTAAACAAGGTATTTGAACAGTAAAATGCATTAGGAAATTTGTTATATCAAATAACCTAACAAATGAATTAAAACAAGATAATCTAATAATAGTTATGTGTAAACAAATTTGTAAACTGTAGTAACATAGGGCATAAACAATTGCTGGAGAGATGTAAGGTAAAAAAAAACGCGATTGTAAACAAAAAAATTGAAAGATTATGTTTGGAAAAGTCCAGTCAAAACACACACATTTCGGAATTATTACAAAAGTAAAACACAAAGACACTTCACACACTAATAATAGTAATTAAATAAACACTGGAAGGTTTGTTAAGGATCGGAAAGTTGAAACAGTAAATGTTAACCAAATTAAAACGCCATTGTGAACAATCTCGTTGTTATAACAGCTGTGAAAGCAAGAAGTAGGTCAAGTTGCAGTCGACTCTAGTGAGAAGAAATCGAACTAAATTATAGGAACATGTGTTTTAGAAGAAGGAGAAGCCGCCATATTTTAAACATTGTTAAAAATCTAAAGAGGCGTTAGTTGGAGTATAGCGTGGGGGACGCTACGAGATCGGACCTGCCATGACCAGTCAAAATTCCATTTGAAGGAATTCGTCAAAATTATACCGTTTTGTGAAGAAACTTGGCAAGATTAAACAGAGATAAGTGAATTTAAAGAGTTAATACAGTGTGAATAAAATTTGATGTATCTAAAAAGAAAATAAGTGTGTTAAAAGTAAAATTTAAAGAGAACGGAATCTTACATAAGCGACCAGCAGAACTTCGATATTTATTAAGTTGAGTATATAGCGCTATAAAAATAAACTTTAGTGGACTTTTAAGATAATAAGGAAGTTTAAATTTGTACATTATTAAAATATCTTGTGATTAATTAATAGTTAGTAATAAGAACATAATCCAGTTCAAATAGTTTTGCCTTTTTGCTTATTCCAAATTTGTTAAGTTTTTCCATCAGGAAGTTATTTATTAAAACTGTTTTCTAAATTTAATCTTGTTTTTCAAAATTTATTTAATTAACAAAAGAGTTAAAAATATAGCCCATGCAAATAAACCCCGAGATATTAAGAGATCTTAAAAATAGCCTACGGTATAAAAACCTTGTAACTAAAAATCAAAGAAATTGAGTTTAGTATATTGTATTAAAATTTGTTAAGTTTATTTTTGTTCTGTTTATTGTTTATTGTTTAACTGTTGAAATAAAATTGTTAAAATAAAGAATTATGAATTGTTCCTGAGTAGTTTTTTTTTTTGTTTAAATAGAAATTAAATATCATTCAATAAAATAATAATAAGAAACCCCGTTGCGTCGTTTTTATAATTATGTTATAATATATATACAGGATTATAAGGATTATAGAGTTCACTGGTAGAGGGTATTAGGGAATCATGGCACCGCCTACCAGAAGTAGACCTATCTATCTGGGCCCTGAAGAGGTATCTACCCGTCCCAACGCCTTGCAAGAAGGAAGCTAGATAGAGTTATGTAAGAATAAAGAAATAACAACGATCCATTGGACTGGGATTGTAGAAAAGTAATCGAATTTCGAGGACAAAATGCCTTACCTGATAGGAAACCTGTTATAGGAAAGACACGAATGTAAGTAGGGACATAAAACCCTTTGGTAGGGAATATAGGGGCGGTCATGTCATCACCTGCATGATCATACACCTGTAGTTCACCTACTCTCTAACGGGGACGTAAAGAGACTCTTTACAACCCCTTTAAAGAAGATGAGGAGAACTAGATACGGATAAAGACATAATGATCATGTAGTATTTGGATATCAGCCTTGATGTAAACATATCCCAGCTGAGATATAACTCACCCAGGGGTATTAATGGGCGAATAACTTTACCATATCGATAGATAGTTGGTTCACTTCAGCTACGTAATGTTATGATCTCACTTTACGTACAAGCGCGTGGGCATGTGATGTTTCTAATAACGTCACTAGTATTTAATCTCGTACCGTTACGCCCTGATGCATCTGATATTACTTAATCACGTACAAGCTACATCAGAATACCTAATGTATGTAAATAAGACCATTAAAACGTTACAAAACATAAAGCGATGAAACCAAACAGAACGTAACGGAGTGAAATCGAGAAATAGTGAAGCCACGAGATTGTTCCGAGACGTAGTTTTCTACCAAACACCAGGAGTGTACTGAAATATATTGCCTTTTAAAGATTGAGGTGGACGTTTTATTTCGAGAAAATGTATGACGTCAACAATTGGTTATTTTTGAAGTATGACAAAACCCTTAAAAATACAAAGACTTGCCTGAAATTTAATACAAACTATTATTTATTTATTATTTTTAAACTATCAAATAGTAAGACATTAGTAAATCATATTTACACTCGCAGATATTATTCTTTAAAAAAAAAGAGATTATTGTTACGTCACGGCGCTATTTTTAAATAAAGTGCAGGAGGAGTAATGTAGGATGACGATAACGTACCCGTTATAGTAACGTTGCCTGTGTAAATAAATAGTTGTACCTGACTCGTAAGTCGCCATCATTTATTGTTAAATTCCTTCTATTAGCTCACACTCTCCTTATATACATCTTGTACAAATATTCAATCGTTAATAAAATGCATTTTTAGTCATCCAATCACATTCAAATACATTTTCTTTAACGGTAGTGGATGGCAATTGATGTTGATACATTTTTTTTCAGATATTTATTCAATAATTAATTTATAAAAATTGGGGGATCTAGGTAGAATTTGAACTGAGTACCTACATATTTAAAGTCTAGGCTTTGGCGCTCATACAATTTTCCCATAGCTAGATGTTTATTTCTCAAAAAGGTATATGAATGTTTCCTTTGCCCCCATCTTGTTGTCGTCGAAACGTCCATTGTACAAGCTTAAATTGTTGCCATGGTTACCTCACAATATCATAAATAATGCTCTAGGATTAAAAATAAATGAAAAAATGAACAAACAAACTGGATTAACGGTATCGAACCATGCTTCACAAACGGACAATGCGAAAGGAAAGCGAAAAGAAACTACAACACAATGCAAGCGGTGAAAAAGAAAGCATATGAATAGTAACAAACAAAAATAATTCTCCAACACCATACATTGAAAGGAAAATGGAAAACTGCAAGGAAATTTTCATTCTATTTCACCACACTGACAAATGTAGGCCTATATACATATTTATAATAGTAATATTTTTTAAACTTGTCTTTAAAATAGGAATTGTCTTTAAAATTTTTTTTTATATTACTTGTTTAAATAGTAAGACGTCAAGTATTCGACTGTAATGGCCAGTCATCATCAAATTCTCTGGAAACATTTTATGTTAAAATGTTCTTCGGTCGTCAGCTCATTAACGTTGAAGCTTAATACAGTATTTACTATATATATATATATATATATATATATATATATATATATATATATATATATATATATATATATATATATATATAATATGTTTTCTTGTTTAATAATTTAAAACAACATAGGTTATTCAAATACAAGAATATTTATTAATTTATATCCAAAGCTTTTCGTTGGTAAACAGTACCAACATCATCAAGAATGAAAATTACAATAATAAAAATCTTTGTATATAAAATAATAAATATTCTTGTATTTGAATAACCTATGTTGTTTTAAATTATTAAACAAGAAAACGTATTTTATATATATATATATATATATATATATATATATATATAAAGCCCAAGGGAAATTATGTTACAATATATATATATATATATATATATATATATATATATATATATATATATATATATATATATATAGTGTAACATAATTTCCCTTGGGCTTTATCTATGTTATTTCAAATTTGTGAATTTAATTGTTGCTGATTAATTAATTGTTTAAAGTGTTGGGCGCCAGTTTACCTATTGTTCGACTGAAAATTCTAATTAAACATTTTTCTTATATTGTATAATTGTAAATTATACTTCTTATCACTATGACCTACCTTTATTTTATTATTTTGATTCACTTCTTCTTTATAAGATGGCAACCTAATTACTTAATTAGAGTAGGCCTTACAAAGAAATACAAACATTTTTAGTTATAACAATTTCTTTAATAGTCCAGAACATTATTAATTACCGTTGCCAGTTAAATACAAAGTAAAAACGTTAAATTTACATTTAGTTATACAATTATTTAATATTATATTGTCGAACCAAATATTATAAAGTAAACAACCTGTTATTTATTTTCATTCATTTTATTTATTATTATTTAAATTTGACAAGCTAATAAATTGTAACACTTTTGGGGCGTGTTTAGGTTCTTGCCTTATGAAATTACTTTTTTCTTGAAATTTAGAGTTACTTGTATATTAGAAATATTTATTTTATTGACCAGAAATTTAGTTGTTTAATTAGCTTTTAATCAAAGTTTTTACTCAAGTGCAGTGACGTTCTTTCCTTTTTTGTGTTCCGTTAATCCTTGGCATTAGTTCGACGATTTTTGTAACACTTAACTCACAATTGGTATCTGGTACTCTGACTCAAGGATACCTTTATTAAGCTGTGATTATAAGTTTAATAATTTAACTAAACACGCATTTCTTAACACAACATTTATCGATAGTTAAATTACTTATTTTTTTTAACAATTTCTAATACCACACACTTTCTTTAGGCAACATCCACACACGTTCATCTACTTTTTTGGTCGCAACTAGACTGCCCCTCTTTCTCTGCACTTGAATCTGTTTACCGCGTATTTCCCCTTCTCGTTCATTTTCTACCCAATGAAAAACATCGATCTTGGCTTCCACCAATCAAATTTGAAATTCGTACGTTATCTTTTTTTTTAAACTATCCGTTATTTTTTAAAGTTTGCAGTAAAACTGTCCTATAAATTATTATTATTTTTTTTAAAGTGTACGTTACACATCCGTCGTTCTCTCCCGTCCCTTTCAACTTTCTAAATCCTAACAAAAAACTCTACCCTTATTTCCTTAACTACTTTTTTTTATTTCAAACTTTTTTTTTTAATGTATTTCTTTGTCGGCTTTTACTAAGTCAACTTTTGGAAGTATTGCTTACTGTTAATGTTTAGTTTTTATTATTATTATTATTATTATTATTTTTATTAGTATTTATAAATTTAACATTATAATATATATATATATATATATATATATATATATATATATATATATATATATATATATATATATATATATATATATATATATTATAACCTAACTTTTGTTATAATTATAATTTATTTTTAATGTTATTTATTTACCTTACCTATCTAATGTCACACCTTCAGGTTTATAAAGAATTAACACTCTATAAATTTTAAACATCACTTGCATTTATTTCTTTATACATTATACCAAATTTATATTAAATATTTTGCAGTGACAGGATTGATATCTTAACTAACATTACAATGATAAAGGTGGACTTTGAGGCTTTAGATTTCTAATAAATAACATAACAAATATAATAAATTCAGTATTAAAATTTTATAGTTGCTCTCGGGTCGCTTATACGGGAACTTTGCTTCTTAAATTAGAAATGGTGAAACTAGATTAATTTGTATAAATGGTAATGAAATTAAATTTGTTCTGAACTGAAATATAGATGTCTGTTGGCGACACTTATATTCAAACAATACATATTGTTCTGAAGAGTCCCTGGAATCTTCTTGGCCTTTGTTACCTTCTGCCTTTACACTTGACACACAAAAAAAACTAACTTTTATATTTATAAAAAAAACGTTTACGTCGCACTTTTTAAAATTTACTTATAAAAAAACTCTTTACTTAATTTAACAATTTATTATTTTTACCACACTCCCAACCTTGTCCACACCAATCCGACTGCCTTCTTTCCGAGTTCCCTTCAAAAACTTCCCAACTTCTGATCATTTAGTTTTTATTGAAAACCCCTAATCTCTCCAACTACCTATGTGTTCTTTGTAAGTTCCCACAGTTTCCATCTAACGGTACACGGTTATTTTCCCAGGCTATATCGATCAGTGGATTATCCCGTCCTTAATAACTTTGGACCCTTCTATTGTCAAATTGCCGGCACACAGTTTATAGCTTTCCCGGAAAAGGATAATGGATGGTACCTGCTTTGTCGGCACTTTACAAAACTATTTGTGTCTTTCTTTGCTAATTCTACAGATAATTATTTTGGCAACTAAATGTATTTACTCTTAAGCCTCGTACTTTATGTTATAATATATATATATATATTTGTGAACTTGGAAGTGTTTAAAAATTGTATTTTGTAGTTAGTAAGACTATTATCCCCAAACGAATGATAGGAATTGATTAGGAGTGCTGCTTTTATTAATGCAGAGATCTAAAACCGCTTGGTAGAAGAGGTGTCGCGAAAAAAGCGCCCAACAAAATAAGCGCCCTGTGGGAAGACAAAATACCCGCGCGTTGGTATTCCACTTTGTTCCTCTTACGGGTGTTTGACGTATTCAAATATCTGCCTCTGTTCTCCATCACACTTTATCCAGTCTTTGTACTGGCTAAATGATAGTAATACATTACTATCATTCAGGACTTTAGTTTACTTCCAAACGTGCCTCATCTGGAGCGCTACATTGATGTTCACTCGTAGCCAAGACCTCGACATTTTTACTTTTCATGTCACCTCGACACCTTTGTCACCTCTGCTTTGAACATCGACAGAATATAGTTCCCTCAAAATTTTGGCATTTAAAGTTATGAGAGTAGCCGTCATATAGGGCGCACTGGTTAACTTTGTTAGTTGCAGTAAGAAACAAACTGATAGCACAAATATAGCTCTGAATTAGCCTCACTTCGCACCTAGACGCACGATCTTTTCACAACGAAGGCTACAGCAATAGTGGCTACAGTCAGTTAACCTATCGCCAAGTTGTTAAAGGGAATAGAAATCCATGGTTCAATGACCTTCGGTTTAGGTAGGGGTGGTGTTCAGGTTGGTGGGCGCTTATTTCGCACATTCTGTGTTGGGCGCTTATTTCGCTGTGAGCTTTTTCACACATTCGGTAGTAGGTACCCAGGATGAGAGGGTACTAAAGAAAGCTAAGGAGGACAGATCCTTAATTAGACATGTTATCAATGGGAAAGATATTATTCTGTTCTCGGGATGATAACTTGTTCATTATTTAATAAGCACTGTAAGTAAAAATTGTATTAATTTACTTTAGTTATAATGCACGTTTAATGTAATTCTTTAATACACATTTAAATGTTTATTGAGTTTTTTCAGGATCTTTTACAACTTTTATGACTGCTGTAAATCAAACAGTTTAATGTTTAAATTTAGTACCATTCTATTTAGGAAGACTATTATCTTCTGAAGCTGCTAATGCCTTTAGAGCATAATCAGATCTATATGAAAATTATATTTTATATAATTAAAGCGTTTCCAACATTTGACTAATAATGTTTTCGTCAAATCTTATTGTAATAAATATACATTTATTATGTTTTAGCAAAGCGTTGGTAAAGTGTTTTTCCCAATGTTGCCGTCATTTAAGTCCACATTACTGCCCAAGAAACTTGTAAAGTACAGTGGCAGTATTGTCACTGCTCTAAAGTGGCCGCCGCCTTCATGAATACTCAATGGGATTCCGTGGTAAATATTAAACTGTCGCCAGCGACCGGGCAATAACATTTCGGCGGCGCAGTCTTGCTGGAACCGTTTAGATATGCTCGACTGTGTTGAATTATTTCGAACACCGGCTGTTTGTGTGCGTCATTTATGGTAAACATACATTGTGTTTCGCATTGGGAATGCATAATGCATTAGTAGTCACAGCATAAAATACCCTGTCATACATATTTAGTTTATAGTCGGAGCAAAGTGTATGTATTTGGTTCGTAGGAATATGTGTAGGGTCAAAGTTGGGACATTAGACCCTTGGTAAGGAGAGGTCATGGAATAACGTGTGCAGTGCAGCGGACCTGAAGTAGACCTGTTGTATATCGGTTTTATTAAGCGGTATCTCTACCAACACTTGTTTGAAGAAGGTTGTACATAGGTTTCATTAAGCGGTATCTCTACCAACACTTGTTTGAAGAAGGTTGTACATAGGTTTCATTAAGCGGTATTTCTACCAACACTTGTTTGAAGAAGGTTGTACATAGGTTTCATTAAGCGGTATCTCTACCAACACTTGTTTGAAGAAGGTTGTACATAGGTTTCATTAAGCGGTATCTCTACCAACACTTGTTTGAAGAAGGTTGTACATAGGTTTCATTAAGCGGTATTTCTACCAACACTTGTTTGAAGAAGGTTGTATATCGGTTTCATTAAGCTGTATCTCTACCAACACTTGTTTGAAAAAGGTTGTACATAGGTTTCATTAAGCGGTATTTCTACCAACACTTGTTTGAAGAAGGTTGTATATCGGTTTCATTAAGCTGTATCTCTACCAACACTTGTTTGAAGAAGGTTGTATATCGGTTTCATTAAGCTGTATCTCTACCAACATTTGTTTGAAGAAGGTTATATCGGTTTCATTAAGCGGTATCTCTACCAACACTTGTTTGAAGAAGGTTGTACATAGGTTTCATTAAGCGGTATTTCTACCAACACTTGTTTGAAGAAGGTTGTACATAGGTTTCATTAAGCGGTATTTCTACCAACACTTGTTTGAAGAAGGTTGTACATAGGTTTCATTAAGCGGTATTTCTACCAACACTTGTTTGAAGAAGGTTGTACATAGGTTTCATTAAGCGGTATCTCTACCAACACTTGTTTGAAGAAGGTTGTACATAGGTTTCATTAAGCGGTATCTCTACCAACACTTGTTTGAAGAAGGTTGTACATAGGTTTCATTAAGCGGTATTTCTACCAACACTTGTTTGAAGAAGGTTGTATATCGGTTTCATTAAGCTGTATCTCTACCAACACTTGTTTGAAAAAGGTTGTACATAGGTTTCATTAAGCGGTATTTCTACCAACACTTGTTTGAAGAAGGTTGTATATCGGTTTCATTAAGCGGTATTTCTACCAACACTTGTTTGAAGAAGGTTGTATATCGGTTTCATTAAGCTGTATCTCTACCAACATTTGTTTGAAGAAGGTTATATCGGTTTCATTAAGCGGTATCTCTACCAACACTTGTTTGAAGAAGGTTGTACATAGGTTTCATTAAGCGGTATCTCTACCAACACTTGTTTGAAGAAGGTTGTACATAGGTTTCATTAAGCGGTATTTCTACCAACACTTGTTTGAAGAAGGTTGTATATCGGTTTCATTAAGCTGTATCTCTACCAACACTTGTTTGAAAAAGGTTGTACATAGGTTTCATTAAGCGGTATCTCTACCAACACTTGTTTGAAGAAGGTTGTACATAGGTTTCATTAAGCGGTATTTCTACCAACACTTGTTTGAAGAAGGTTGTATATCGGTTTCATTAAGCTGTATCTCTACCAACACTTGTTTGAAAAAGGTTGTACATAGGTTTCATTAAGCGGTATCTCTACCAACACTTGTTTGAAGAAGGTTGTACATAGGTTTCATTAAGTGGTATCTCTACCAACATTTGTTTGAATAAGGTTGTATATCGATTTCATTAAGCGGTATCTCTACCAACATTTGTTTGAAGAAGGTTGTATATCGGTTTCATTAAGCTATATCTCTACCGACACTTGTTTGAAGAAGGTTGTATATCGGTTTCATTAAGCGGTATCTCTACCAACACTTGTTTGAAGAAGGTTGTATATCGGTTTCATTAAGCGGTATCTCTACCGATACTTGTTTGAAGAAGGTTGTACATAGGTTTCATTAAGAGGTATCTCTACCAACACTTGTTTGAAGAAGGTTGTATATCGGTTTCACTAAGCGGTATCTCTACCAACACTTGTTTGAAGAAGGTTGTATCGGTTTCACTAAGCGGTATCTCTACCAACACTTGTTTGAAGAAGGTTGTATATCGGTTTCACTAAGCGGTATCTCTACCAACACTTGTTTGAAGAAGGTTAATGAAGAGTAGACGGAACTAGGCGGGACTTAGAAAGGTTATAATGTTCCCCTGGTACTATAAAATAGAGATAATACCCGGTAATTGGGGGTTGGGTAATAGAATCATAGCCAGATATTCGGGGCTGGTTAATAGGATTATAGCCAGTGATTGAGTTTGGGTAATAAGATCATAGCCAGTAATTGGAGGTTGGGTAATAGGAACACATCCAGTTATTGAGGGTTGTATAATCTGATGTAAGCCTGTACTGAAGTTAGATAAATGGATCGAAGCTGTGTTGGAGGTTGTGTAAAAGGATTAGCCACTGATTAGGGTTTGGGTAATAGGTTCATAACCAGTGATTGGGTAATAGGATCGGGGACAGTGATTGGGGTTTGGGTAATAGGATCATAGAAAGTGATTGGGGTTGAGTAACAGGATAATAGCCATTGATTGGGGGTTGGGTAATATGGTCATAACCAGTGATTGGGGTGGGGTAACAGGACCATGGCCATTGATTTGGGGTTGGGTAATATGATCGGAAACAGTGATTGAGGGTTGGGTAACAGGATCATAGCCACTGATTGGGGGTTGGGTAATAGGATCGGTGACAGTGATTGTAGGTTAGGTAATAGAATCACAGTGATTGGGGTTTTGGTTATAGGATCAAAGCTATTGATTGGGAGTTGGGTAATAGGATCATAGCCAGTGATTGGGGGTTGGGTAATAGGATCGGAGACAGTGATTGGGAGTTGGGTAATCGGATCATAGCCAGTGATTGGGGGTTGCTAGAATCCATCCTACAGGACAGGTTCATAGGTTTGTAGTCAAAGTTAATTAACAAGTTATTTATACATCGCTTTTGAATAATTCCTTATGCAGGAGATGATTATGGTTTGAATATCGGTCCTAATTGATTTTACCTGTGAAGATCGATTAAAACTTTATCATTACGTTCTTTGGCAGTTCGTCCTCGGCTGCGGTCTTCTTATTCTTCCGCCATTGGAGGATTGGTTTCTGTTATAGTCCTCAACATTTTAAGGATTTAAGGGCTAAGCGAAATATTAAGGCTGCCGTTTCCCGTATTGTATATTTCTAACAATAAATTGAAAACGAGGCCGTGTGGAATCGTATTCGTTTGAATGCCATTGTCTTTATTCTCATTCATCTGTTGTTCAGTTTTACTGCTTAATGTTTGTAATATTATTTTACTCTAGGTATAATCTTTACAGTATGTGCGGATGTTTTTAAACCCGTGTTACAAAATATAAACAATTTAATTCCATCTTCAACTACAGCTACTGTAAGTAAAATCAAACACGACATTTGCTCACATATTTTTTTAAAGAAATCTTTTCGTTTGCTTGCTAAAGTTTTAATTTCGGGGAAACGCTTTTAATTAATTGTGATCATTTTTGTCGAATCTGTCAAAGTATGGTAACTGTACGTATATATACCTCGCTCGTAAGTAATATTTCAATAAAATAATGTACCTGGCCGTGTAGAAAATCCTTAGAACTTGATAAAATAATAAAAGTAGGCGGAAAATTAAACAATTGAAAATAACCTTACTTGATTTGTATGCACAGGTTTTCTTTTAAATAAAAACACACTATGCCGTATCACGTTAAAATATAGCTGTAATTTATCTGGCTGTGATAGATTTCGTTAGGGAAAACTACCAAATATGCTTAAAAACGTTTTCATTATTTAAAAAAATATAACTCATCAGAGTTGTATTAAATAGTTTTAGTAAGATTTAACGAGATATAAATAAATTTATATAGTTTTAAAACTGATAAAAAATATTTAATAATAACGTTTTAAGTTAATAATATACAACAAAAACAGTAACAAAAACTTTGCATTAAAACAGCCGTTCTACAACGTAGTGTATAACACAAAATCAGCTGTTTTATGAATTCATATGTTATCACTCAATTTAAGCTAAAATATGACTAGCGCCTCGTAACGTAAAGAATGAGATGATTTTTACTCCTGTGCAAAAAATACAATCATAACCAGCGAATAGAAATATTCACTTCAAGCAAATGGTGATACTTTCCAACGTAGGTTAATCAGTTGAATGTGTGACAGGGTCTATCTAGTGACTTTTATAATGATCCCATCACGTGATCCAAACCTGTCCCAACTGCATACTTTGCATTGTGCATTTCTCCATAAGGTGAGGGCATCACACATCAACCGGTTAGCTTAGGTTAGAAAAAACATGATCTAGTATTATTTTGTTACCAAACCTGCTCTGACCAGACCCTTTGTGTTATAATGTAGTGATACAGTATATTAATATGGTACAAGACAGCGTTCTGTCTTCTCAAGTGTATAATGTTTTGTGAAAGCTTCTAGATTGAGAATATTATTTTTTCAAAAGTTTTACCATTTTTATTCGTCCTTCTTAGGATACCAGATGAAATTTTGTATTGCAATTTCACCTGACACGTGTTACTAATATTGAAAATACAGGAAATATTGTTTTTTAAACATCTTATGTTTTTCGTTTTGATTTTAAATTTATTGCTGTTGATGTTTTGAACCGAATTTTATCGTCTTGTACTATTATTCCACTTTATAACTTTGCTAACATTGGACACATAATGTGAGTTCATAGTATTTCATTTACTGGTCTTTGGAAGCTAATTGTTCAGTACATTGAGTGTATTTGCATTGAACAAACATAATGATCAGTCATTACCGCAGACACCTTTTCATCACAACTATAAATAGCCAATGAATGCATCATTCATATATGTGAATGCGTGCACGCAATCAGCCATTGAATAATTACGCTCGCGTTCGTCCTTTATTACTTGTGCAGGACGTGCAGGAGATACGGGAGTGAGAAGGTCATTAATACACTGAGCCTTTTCTAATGTTCTTACTTCCAGGTCTATTAGTGTCACGGTGAGCCTTTATGTTTACACAAACTTACTTCAGAATTAGGCTTATCGTCGTAAATACCGCTGCCGCCATCATCCGGTTTCATTGCTACTTTCTCAATACTTAGCCTATTCCACCCCCGAATTCTTAATTTTATTTATGTATCCATACCTTCTAATTGTGCACTTCTCTGTATCATTTTTGAACTGCTTTATAGTTCACCTATTATTTAGTGAACAAACCATAGGCTCATACAATTATTACTAAATGTACGTACATGTTCATTCATCGTTATTGATCATTCATCATTATATGAGCACTGTTATTAAATTACGCACAGCCCTACTTTTAGCAACAGGTGTCTCCTTGTTGATTTGGTTATTATTTCTAACTGATCCTCGTGTAACGTTTAGCGCCCGGTTGGAAGTAGGTCTATCGTCAGTTGCCCCGCGATGCGATCATTTCTTTCTCTTCCAAATACTAAAAGATTGGTACATTATGTCTTTTGATTGTCCTATATAACTTCTTCTACCCTTCCTTATGTTTTTTAGGGGTGTAAAGGGTAGACATTTCATCATGGATATTAGGAGTTCTTTATGTTCTTGTACGTTCTGTATTTATCCTAATTCTATCTAAATTTATCTGTATATTTAGCAAATGACTATGAGAAATAAGCTATACGTCTTGTTCTGTTGATGGGATAACGTTGTCACTACACTGTAGCTTTCTTAAGTGACTGGAAGGATGTTAGGGTTTTTGTAAAAAGAATTGTTTAGCGAATGGCTGCATATACATACTGACGGTTCGTTAATTCCTCATACTGGAGGTGCAAGCGCCGGTTGGTACTGTCGCTTATTTGAAAACTCACTAGCTGTCGGGAGGAACGCAAGCAATTACGACAGGGAGGTATGTGCCATTTACGAAGCCGCAAATCATCTACTCACTATCAAACTGCCTGCAAGCAGGGCCGTCTTCCTTGTAGATTCACAAGCTGCGGTATCAGCTCTTAGCAACAACACCTCCACTGACTGCTGCTGGGTACTGCGACTCCAATGGGTTCCAAGCCATGTGGGAATCCGTTTCAACGAAAGGGTCGATGTTGTGGCGAAGCGTGGAGCAAAAGCTAACCAACCCACTATCCCGCTAACACTACGATCAGCTCATAACCTCATCACCTCTTCGATCAACCAGCATACCAATAAAGAACTTACAAATCTCAACAAGCACAAAAAATGGGAGTACCTTGCAAACGGCGGGACCAATTCCATCGCACCTGGAGAGGACAGCTGAAGCTGTCGCCAGATTCCGTCTTACCACTGGCCATGATTATCTCCAAGTACACCTTTATCGCATTGGTTTGGCTGAGAATGACATCTGCCCCCTGTGTAACACAATAAGAATGGATGGCGATCACCTGCAGCACTGCCCTGAACTCGACCTTCTACCCGACCACCTGACGATACGATACTGAGAGGCTCGGCGTCGAATGGCCCAACAGCCATAGACGGGCGTTGGCTAAATAATTAAGTAAAACGAAATGAGATATACTATCTTTAACTTAACTATTTTTAATGACTTTAAAGTAAAACCTTTTACTTGCCGTGTACTATCCGTTAAGAAAAAATACAAATTTATTTTGTAAATATTTTAAAAACATAATTAACTTGATCTATAGACACAACAGACGTCAAATCTTACCCAAAAGGCCTCTCCAGAGGGTTCCTTCATTATATTCTATCTAAACTTGTTTCTGAATTGAGGTAGGAACTTGATAGGAAGCTCGTCACGGCACGTGGTAGGAAGCTCGTCACAACACGTGTAGGAAGTTTGTCACGGCACGTGGTAGGGAAGCTCGTCACAACACGTGTAGGAAGCTTGTCACGGCACGTGGTAGGAAGCTCGTCACAACACGTGTAGGAAGCTTGTCATGGTGCGTAGTAGAAAGCTCGTCACGGCTCGTAATAGGAATATCATTATAGCACGTGTAGGAAGCTTGTCACGGCACGTGTATGAAGCTTGTCACGGCACGTGGTAGAAAGCTCGTCACCGTTCGTGGTAAGAATATCATTAGAGCAAATGTACGAAGCTCGTCACGGCTCATAAGGAGCTGATATTAACAGTGAGATCATGGTTGTCATATTTTTCCAAGGAGGTAGGATTGGCCAATAAAACTCATAAAGTGTTGTCGTGGTCGGTCAGGCAGTGCAATATTTAACACCACCTCCCAACAGAGGTCACACCGCTTTAAGCTACGATTCGTAACGAAGATGAAACAAATTATATCTATGTCTGCTTCCTAATATCTTCAAGAGAGATGGTCCTCCGTTTTGCTTTGGGACATCCCCCTGGTCTCACTTTATTCGGATGAAGCATAGTAGAACTTCAACTGTCGGAACACTGACTATCCGAATAGCTTTCATATTTTCAGAAAATAAAACCCTTGAGACATGTGCTATTAGGTTTTTCTCCGCGAAGCTAGTGTAGGCGCAACGTAAACATTATTTGGATGATGAATCACCGTCTCAGTGGAGTTCTGTGAAGTTGACTGCCGTCCGTTACGTCGCCAGTAAGGCAGGCCTGTCACTATTTGTTTTGATTAGTGTGTCTCTGATTCGTTTCGGACAGTTGTTTTCTTTGTGAGTGTGCTTACACTCACAATAAAAACTATTTGTCTTTTCGTTAGCGGATAAACTAATCAATCAAATGAAGGAGTAACGAGTAAAGAGTTGGCTGATATGTGTTTCACAATCAACGATATCAGACATTAAAAGGAGCACAACTACACTTTTAAATTGTATTCTAGTGCTTGAAAATGAAGATGAAAGTTCTCAAGAAAACCAATGAAGGCAGCAAAAAACAAAGAATTAGAAGATGCCGTTTTCAAGTAGTTTTTGCAACATGTATCTATGGGAAACCCAATTTCAAGCTTGATTCTTTTTGCAATAGTTACGACCTTAGTTTAGACGCTTAGAAAAACGTATAGGCTAAAACTATAAAAAAATAGGCTAAAACTATAAAAAAATATAGACTAAAACTAAAAGAGTATAGGCTAAAACTATAAAAAAGTATAGGCTAAAACTATAAAAACGTATAGGCTAAAACTATGAAAATGTATAGGATAAAACTATAAAAAGTATAGGTTAAAACTATTTAAAAAATATATAGTTTATTCTCATTTGCAACATACATGCAGTAATTAATTAAAATTCTCCTTTCGATTCGGATATTTTAGGTTCTAGACTAATACCCTCCCTTTTCAATGGATCTCCAACCTGGGGATGTGTTCTACCCACTCGTAGCGATGTATACGCACTAAGAAGATACCTTTATGCTCTAGTGAAACTGATTATTCTACCTCCTTCGCCCTATTTTACCTCCATTCACAAGAGTAACTGCTGATCGTCCACTTGATAAAAGTTACTAGCAAATTATCTCTGTACACCTTATGCAAACCTTACATAACCTCAACACATGTACTTGCTCGTACTTAGTTTTAGTGCGGATCAGTAGAGTGATTATGTTACTATTAAAGAGGTTTTTAACTACCAATTATAAACAAAAAAAATTAATCTAAAAAATAACTTTCTATTATATTGCTCAATATTTCGATTCACTTATGGAATTCTCATTAGGAGTCAAACAATATTAAACATTATAATACAAAAATAAATGATACACATTCGTAAATTAAAAAATAGTAACAAAACTATAAATTAGATAAATTAATATGAAACCAAAGGTCAAAGAGGGAAACATCAATTTATCTTAAATATTAAAATGTTTTTTATGTTACTGTCAATCGAGTATAGGTACATCAATGTACCATGCAAGATATTTTAATATTTGAGTCAATTTGATATCTGTTTAGGAATGTGTAACTTTCGGTTTTATAGCAATTTATTGTTTTATTGTCATTGCTTTTGTGTTTGCGCTTTTGTAAGTTTTTAATTTCATAATGTTGTTTGGCTCCTGAGGAGGGTTCCATAAGAGAATCGAAACGTTTAGGAATGTATTAAAGATAACAGATATTGTTTATAATATCTATTTTATTAATATTAATAACTATAGCTTACACCTTAAACTATAAAAATACCATGTTATTATTATATAACGGCTGAGTGAAACAGTTCCAAAAACGTTACTCAAAGTATCGTCATAGTTGAATTTACAATAAAGTTCATACAATCTATTCATCTGTGAATAAAGCCAATAAGTACACGACAAATCATAAAAAGATGAACGTGCAAACACTGCTAAAAGCGAATACCTGAGCTTGATTATCTCCCGAATTGGTGAACCGTTAATAACAGTTTTCGTCAATGGGAAATGGACGTTTGACCGCAAAACCGTAGGCGGTTTTGGCACTAATTACATTCAAAACTGATTACATTTCGGATTAGATAAAAAAATATAATAAACTCACGCGTGACGCTTTACAATGCTAACAGGATATCTGTGACGTCATTTGGAACGGTTCTTTTTTTCAAAAATTTATTGGCTAGAAGAATTTTCGTCCTAAAGATGTTGTTACAATCACAAAGCAAATACTATGTTTATCATGAAAAATAATTATAAAATTAAATTTAGAAAGTTATTTCGCTATTCAACATCGAATAGGTACTAGACATCAGTATACTGACAAAGTGGGTCCATTGCACTCAGCAGTTCTTGTCCCAAGCTGATTTATAAATACTTTTAAATTTTAATTTGGTCATAATGTGCCTAAATTTTATTGCTTTGTTTAGAAATTATAATATTTTGCAAGTGAAGGAGACTGTTGAATCTTAGATTGAAAGTAGTTTGGAGGTGTTAAGTGGAAACTAAAATAACTATGAGAGTAAAAATAGATGAAAGAAATGTACTGTGTGTAAGAGAAATTGGCTGTAATAATTTTAAAGAACTCTATGGATGACTAATGCAGGTAGAACAAGGGAAGAAAAAACAGTGAAATGAAGATAAATAGAAAATGGAGAAGTGAAAATATTTAGACAGTTCGGTTGTTTTGGATAACTTATCTTTTACTTTAAAAAATCTTAATGTACTGTATTTTAAATTTCAGAATATGAAATAAAAAAATCTGAAGCATGTTTCGTTTAGCATTTTTTTTTTTTAATGTATTTGTGTATGTAATGCAAAATAAGATATTACTCCCTTAGAAGTGAGAGGAATTAAAGGTAGGATTATTTTAAAGACATGCTAACGACTGCACCATAACATAGCATAGTTCCGCTTGGAAGGATAGCAGCAGTATAAGCACGGACATAAATTGCACACTTACTGAGAGCCAATGACAATCATATATCCCCAAATACATGGTCGTATTTCAACAGACCTTGCGGAGACACGGAGGTTACAAAGACGCACAGCTAAACGTCGGTAAAACTGTATCTATAGATTTTTTACGAAATGTGGTATCAGGCTATGAAGACACGTAAAACAAAATAAGGATACAAGTTACAATCAATTACATTAATTGGATGTCAATCAATGTGGCACTAAATCGACGCCTAGTACACATGGAAAGTTAGTCCCGGTTTTGTCAATATAAAGAAGCTGACAACACTGCACTAAGAACGCTAAATATGCTACAGTATTAATATCTAGTACAAAGGAATCAAATTTGGGTTGAGATAAGTTCCTACAAGACGGACAAGACTCGAATGTGACTGACTTAAACAATTGAGTCATTAGACCTATTGCTTTTAATTACAAGGTAATTGCACGAAGTATTAACGCTGTTTTATAATACAAAGACTAACGATTATTTTTTTTTATATCGAAATCTTGTTGCTGTTCATGACGAGCTGGTACGAAAGATGTTAAATTGTTAACTTACACTTGGAGGAAACGTTTTCGTCTTACTTCTTCAGCCTCGTATTTTTGCCGCTAGGAATGCTGCAGTTGTGCTTCCTAGGTACCATTATTGGAAAGTTAGAAGTGATGTGATCGAAGAGTATGTGTGATCTGTGCCTTGTTTGTTCATTTAGGATGTCATTTTTATGTGTGTTGCTATGTCTTTATATTTCATACTGTTCTAGTGTGTTTAATTTATGGTCTTGTTGCATGTGTGGAGGATTTTGTTATGTATGTTTGTTGTATGTTGTGTATGGAAAATGCTCATGTTATTTTCCATATTTTTTCATGAGTGTTTAGTGTCCATGAGGTGAATTGCGAAGGTGGATTCAATAGTAGTGTGCAGTGCGCGTTTGTGTTCTTTATATCTTTCGGCGAAGAACTGCCTGTTTGTCCAATATAGAACTTATTGCAGTTGTTGCATTTTAGTTTGTATACTCCTGGGTTATTGTATGTGTTGGTATTGTTATTAATGCTGTGTCTGATAGCCGTTTGACTTTTATTTGTTTTTCTGTAAGCTACATTGTATCCTGCTTTTTTGAATTGGTGTGCTATTTTATTTGTGAGTTTGTTTATGTATGTGATGGTGATGAATTTGTTTGTATTCGTGTTTTTGTTGTTTGTGTTGTTGTTACTGTTCTTGTTGAGTATTTTTCTGTGTAGTTTGTCTATTATATAATTGTCATATCAATTTTTTGAGCTAAATATTTGGATGTAAATAATTTGTTTAACTACGCTATCCTGCGTGACATGCTCCTTTTTGCGTAACCTAACCTAACATTACCTTACCTTACCCAACCTAACCTACGTATATTTCTATAAATTTAAATATATGTGCATTTCAAAGTATGTAAAGGAAAATTGTCTGAGCACAAAAGGCAAAAGTCTCTAGCTAACGGAATAATACACAGACGTATGCTTCTGCAAGTACCTCTGGAATGCCAAACAAAGAACAAAGAATTTTCTTCACACAATACACATATAAAACAGACGTTTTCCTTTTGTAACACATTGTATGTAATTTTCTTTTTGTAGTCATTAAGTTACATTGTAAACCTTTTTCTGTAATTTGTTTGTTTGAAGTAGGCCTACATTATTAAACTTAGATTTAGTTTACTCCTAATTTACATCTATATGCTTGCGCAAGGACTCATAACTCGCACTTTTGTACTTGTTTATTTATTGTAAAGTTATACGGAAAATATACAAAAAAGTACTAAGCCAGAGTTTCTCCTTTGAAGAAAATAAAAACAGTCCGCTAAAATAAAACCTTATATTCGTTCTAACCACATTAAAGTCCTTCTACGTTGGAAATAGTCACCCCTCCTAAATTTCAGTCCTAAGCCAGAAGTCCTGTTTCCTTAATCCTACCCGCATATCCCGAGGGTCACCAAACGTCGACTCATCTCTACACAACCCTTAGTGTTGATTCTCCCGCCATAAATAATTAATTCTAGCATTCAGTCGTGACAGTTGTGAGGAGCAATATCATCTGTTAAGCATTGTGTATCTGTGTATTTACATTATAACAGTGCAATCAGTGTAATTGTCAAGATAGTTTAACAAAGGGAAACAATATCGTTTCGTGTGCAAAAAATTAACTTTTCGTTTTAAAAAGTGCTTGTTTCCAAACAAACCCAGGTTTAACATTAATTGAATTGGAAGAGTGTTGTAAACCTAATTTGCAACTTTAATGTTTCTTTTCTAAATAAGTAACTATAAATGTATTTAATTGTCCTAGAGATTTTCGCAAACTCTCTATACGTCCGGCGATTTCTCAGTTTAAGCGTAGCTTGTGTTAACATAAATGATGACTCCTCACATTACTGCTTGGCAGTTGGGAAAAACACAAACTCATTGCTATTATTTGAGATGCTAACATCTATGATAGCCTTATTTGATAGGAATATGTATGCACGTAGAGGGGCACCAAAGGAAATGAAAATTAATTTGAATCTCCTACACCCAACCTCGAAGAAGGAAGGCCCACAGATTTTTAGACAAGGAGGTCTTGAAACGATCGAGAGGCTCTCTCATGGGAACTTAGCAATTGCCTACACGGACGGCTCATCTGATAGATCTCTCAACAAGGGAGGTGCTGGTGTTCTTTTCCTTCTTCCAAATGGAGACAAATATATGCATAAAATCAACACAGGGTTGATCGCTTCAAACGTTACCAGTGAACGTCTTGCAATTAAGGGGGCACTTACCTTGTATCTGTCCAGTCCGGAATTTCTGTCGACGGAAGGATTAGTTATCTTTTCTGACTCAAAAGCTGCCTTAGAAGGAATCAAAAATGGAGAAACCTTTGCCATCTACATCCTACTGGAAAGTTTGCACTGCAATAAGAAATCCTGCTTGCTGCAATGGATACCTGCACATGTGAATATTGAGGGAAACGAGTGTGCGGATTCGTTGGCCAAAAAAGGCAGAAACTCTGACCAACATTGCCCTACTATAACGCTTGCAGACGCAAATGCAGTTGCAAAGTACGGACTTCTGCCCCATTCCTTCAGAAAACCCCTTATTGTCGATTTTGATGGTCCCAGAATCCTTACGTCAATAATTGCAAGACTTAGGACAAACCATTTTAAAGGAATGAAGATTCTTCCAGACAAGACCAGAACATATATCTCCTGCAAGAACTGTTCCGATGCCCATCTCACGCCAGACCACATTCTCGAATGCCCAGCCCTTGTTCCACATATCTTGCGACTTGGAATGGTGTCACTGGCTTCGGAACTCCAAGAGGTCCTCTACAGTGTGGATGGCTTGAGGCTGGCGGACGCAGTTTTGAAGACCCACGATGCTATCTAAAAAACCATGGACACGAAAAAAATGTATGCACGTGCACAAATTTAAAGTAGTAGACAAGATAAGAAACTAAATGACCGTAATTAAATTTTAATTGACAAAATCTATAAAGCGTTGTACCATCGGCGGTAAAAGGATCAATTTCCGAAACTGTACCTTGAAGCAGAATTTATAATTCCGGTCTCCGAGCCGTGGATGGTGTACATAGACACGAAGAATCTAGGTCTATAGTATACAAATATTACTTTACGTTTATAGATTATTCTGTTGAACCAGGTTTCATATTTGTCAGACAGATTTAGCGGCTTTTAAGGTTCTGAACGTTCTGAGATAACTAAAATAAGCAATAAGTTATTATTATTTTTTTTTAACCCGGGTCTGAGCCCCCAAAACCCGCACAGCCCTCGTGGCAGCCAACCTCTAGCGAGCTACCTCCGTCTCACATGCGCATACGGTTAGTATCCCTATTTTGAGTGAAGGAAACGGAAATGATTGCCCATGTACCAAGCTCATAACCTCTTTCCATGGAGAATCAGGAGATAGTGAAATGAAACAGTAAGGTAAGTGTCGCGCTAAGAAAGAAACCCTGCCAGGACAAATCCCGCGACAGATCATGCAGGAACCCTGGGGGCTTGGATCGCCTTATGCTAAGGAATAAGGAGAGGTATTACCTTACAAATACCTTGTTAGTGAGTCTATGGCAGGAATGGCATGCACCTCTTCTTCTGCTGCCTACTCGAAACTGAACAGGCATGCAATCAAATTAGTACTTCCGTTGGGGCTAAGTTACGACCCTGGAGATGTGCCCCTGCGTCACCTAGAACATAACTGTGAAGCAGAATTTATTAGAATGTATATTTTTATTTTTGGTGTTATGGTTGGAGCTAGGCAGTCAGTAAGGACAGCGGCCGTCTGTGTGTGTCGTGGGTGGGGTCATATCTACCCAGTGAGGAAATGAGTGTTGTATGTGCATGAGCCTGTTTGTAGAACCTTGTTGCTAAGTGTCGGAGGTATTGTTTGATGAAAGGCACTTTCAAGTCAGTGTGAAGCAGTGTTAATCCTGTACATCTAGGTGCCTTCGTGATTATTCGCAAAACCTTGTTTTGGAACAACTGGAGTCTGCGTGTGCGTGAATTGCCTGCATGGCCATTCGGGTGAAGCGTAAATGAGTATGCTGTGCAACATAGTAAGCATTAAGTTAGTTAACTATCATGCGGAGTGCTGCCCCCATGTAGCGATAATGAGAACTATGAATGGAGTTTTTTGCTTTATTAAGTTCCTTTTATTAGCTCACACTCTCCTGATATATATCTTGTACGAATTTACAATCGTTATTAAAATAGGTTTTTATTCATCCAATCAAATTGAAATACATTTCTTCTAACCTATAGTGGACGACAGTTGATGTTAAAACAGTTTTTTCAAATATTTATTCATTAATTAAATGTTAAAAATTTGGTGGTACAAATTGAATTTGAACTGAGAATCTTCATATTCAAAGTAAGACGCTATTGGCTCTGAGCCAACTTTCCCGTACCTAAAACTTTGTTTCTCAAAGAAGTATTTTTCTTTTGCTCCGATCTGGTCCTCGTTGAAACGTCGATTGTACAACCTTAAATTATTGTCGTGGTTACCACACAATATCTTAAATACTCAAGGATTAAAAATGAATTCAAAGAATAAAATAAACAAACGAACTGGATTAACGATATCGATCCTTGCTTCACAAACGGACAATGCGAAAGGAAAGTGAAAAGGAACTACAGCACAATGCAAGCGACATAAAAAAGGAAAACGTATGAATAGTAACAAACAAAAGTAATAGTCCAACATCGTACATAGAAAAGAATATGGAAAATTGCAAGAAAATTCGCTTTCTATTTTGTCACTTAATATTGTTATTCTGACATATGTATATACATAGGGATTTATATTGGTTATAAAATAAAAAAACTCAAAAAACCTTTTCTGACTGAGTTTTAAATTAATTTTTAAAAAACGTTTCACTGTAACTATAGTATTGCCAAACACGATAATGAAGTCCAGTACTGTAATTTTAACTGTTTGTAAAAGCATATTGATCGATTTTAATATACTACAGGTATAATAATTATTGGCATAAGTCCTTCAGCCTATATCGGTTCAATGCGTGGTTTTTGCCATAACTCATCCACCCTGTATCAGTTTATTTGCTCGTTTATTTAATAACTCCAACTTATATATTAGTTTTATGCGCGGTTTTTCAATAACTCTAACCTATATATCAGTTTGATGTGTTGTTTTTCAATAACTCTAACCTATATATCAGTTTGATGTGTTGTTTTTCAATAACTCTAACCTATATATCAGTTTGATGTGTTGTTTTTCAATAACTCTAACCTATATATCAGTTTGATGTATTGTTTTTCAATAACTCTAACCTATATATCAGTTTGATTCGCGGTTTTTTAATAACTCTAA
>JBAIZL010000004.1:246657272-246714772 GCA_036971475.1 Prosapia bicincta | reverse complement strand
TTATAAGTCCTTCTTCTTTGTCTGTAACTCCTGTCTTTTATCGCTTCATCTCCTATCTTCGGACTCTGAAACTTCCCTTCCCATCGTTAGAATCGGCTTTTTGTTTAAAGCTATAGCTTTATTTCAAAGGCATACTTTCCTGTTACTTCAAATACATTTGCTTGAAATGTGGTGTAAGAAACACGATACAATGGAGATGCGGTTAATAAAAACACACGGGTGGTGAAGAAAGAAACATAATGAATCGCAAAATGCGCTAAAAACCGGCAGTCAATTGCTGAAGAAGTACATAAATCCCGTCATGATGCTCTGCTTTCGTCATTTGATCTCGACATAGGCGTAATAGTGAATCTTTGATAGCAGTATGGGGGAGTACAGTTCCCCCCTACTAAGGTTTATAAGAAAGTAGCACCCCTGTGGCCTTTTGCGCTTCTAGGCTGTCCTGTCTTCACCTAGAGAACAGCGAGTCCATTACATATCCGCTTATTCTTCTGCATCCTTCTGACAAATATAAAGGATTATCATCTCCCTTCGACCGCGATAGAGGGTTGGTCCACTGGCGTTGCACGCGTGACGTTTGGGTTACCTGGTTCTATATTTTTAATCCCCCTACTTTCCTAATGTGAAAGCGGACCTAAATTTAAATACCGTACAGTACTGACATCCATATAACTGACGAAAACGCAAAAGAAAGAGCATGCTGTATTTTACGTGTATGTATCTTGAATGCACTGTACGGTAGACGAGAAGGGACCGGAACCGTCCCGTGTGATACGTCTACTTCACTCTTACATCCTGTTACTTATTAAATAGGTTGACAGTGAAGCTGAGCCAATGTGACGTGAGGTGTTCTACAAAATCTTTCAGAAAAGCAGGAAAACACTCGGTAACGTCAGGGATAGTAAATGTACTGTACAAACTTCACATCCACATGAGTGGAAAATTGGATTGCTTTTTTTACTGCTGTCGGTGTTTTAATGTGTAACATTTTTCAAATTTAATGTTGCACAAAATTAAGATTTGTTACTTACAACTCTGCATTTGAAAGTTCTAAAAAGTTTGTTTGCAAAGGCAATTAAGACACTTCATAGTTGTAAAACGAAATTATTTCGATCTCAGTTACTTGTTCTAATTGTACTCTTCTTTTTTTGAAATGTCATCCCTTATTTTTCCGTTTATTTACTAATGGATTTATATTCTGTCATTCAATATTTCTTTAAAGTAATACCGTCTTTAAAAGCGGAGAAAATATTTGTATCGCTTAAAATGTCTGTTAAACCTGTTGTCAGTAGAAACTTCGGCCTTGAAACTTTGAAGAAATGTTTACTGAATTACAGTGAGAGCAAAATTTCGTACTAGAGTAAAGGTAAGAAAGTTTGTGCGCCAGAAACTGTGAGCTAGGTATATTGTTGTAACTTTGCAAGTAGTCTTGGTAACGTGGACTGAAATTTCTCGCAACCGGGTCATTGTAAATCTGTGTTGGACACATTGGATAAAGTGTATATAAATATTTTGTAATTATTTTCATTCTGCACGTAATCGATACTAGCAGAAAATTACATTTGGCGATGCAGAAAGTATTCTTTAACACGGAATATACTATATATAACTATTACAGTAGAACTTCGAAAATCCGGATCAATTGGGACCGGGACCAATTCGGACTACTGATTTATCCGGATTTTCAAACGATCGTTAAACTACTGTGTATTATTGATATTTAATTAACTATAATCTATTTTAATGCTTAGAGTATTGAGTAGGTTTGAATTAAAGCAATAAATATTACAAAACAGAAGTCAGAGGGCTTAAAAATACAAAAGAATTTTAGTGAGAAAACGTAAGCTATATACTAATACATAACACAGAAAGCAAAAAAAAAAAAACATACCGATAGAAACTTATTCAGTAAAAACGTCTTTTATTGTTTTTTTTAACAAAGGTAGGGCTATAGTATATGACAAATTAGCTAGAGATTAAGTTTAATAATAAATTTTATTATTCAGCTGATTGGTTACAATACGCGTTATTAATTATCGTGTAGAACATAGAAATCTGAAAAGTTTAAATCATGATTAAATATACTTACTGTACCCTGGAACTTAAATTTCTTTATGACGCATCTTTTCAGAATTGGTTTATCTTCTTTCCATTTATAATTAAATATAACACTTAGTTTAGATAAGTATTGTGGTGTCGCTAAGCGTAGCACTCTTCACGCCGAGTGCCTTGCATGCTGAAACCACGATCCTGATTTGTGACGTTCCGGATTACTGACGCTCTACTTTATTTATATTATTTGATCCCATCTTAACGTGAGCTGCCCTATAGTGGCACTTATTTTCTAATTATTGAGGACGGCCATTTCGGGAGATATGTACCATTGTCAACTCAGACCGTAACTGATCTCCTGTTGTTTTATTTTGGGGTGGGGGGTTTATAGTAGGGGTGTAGGCGTATTGTTAAAGGGTATTGGGGTTATAATGTCAAAAAGTGTGTGAGTTATAATGTAATTTGGAGTTGAGTATGCGGTAGGGTGTAGTTTGAAATATTTGTATATTTCATATTGTTCAGTTGTCTATCGTTGGTTATTTTTGTTTGTGAACAAATTGTAATTTTGATATTATGTTTGTGTAGTTATGGTTTGTGGATATGAGATATGTTCAACGAGGTTCAATTGGGTGTTTTTGTTTGTGGGTGCTTTTTTGTGTTCTAGGAGGTCAACTCGTTGATAAGGGAACGTATATTATGTTCTATGTTTTTGCTCAGAACAAAGATGCCGTGTTCCACTTGTATCGCTGTTTACCTCGAACATTAGTAAGCAATTCTTCAAGAATAAGATCTACTTTCACCAGATATTTTGTAGCTATATTAGAATGTAGTCTAGCATAGTGTTCTGTTTTATTAAAAAACGTGATTTTTTAAAGTTGTGGTGTGTTGTGAAATGACGTTACTTTCGTATTTTTTTCCAAAAATTTAAATTTTTTTTTAGAATCTCGCCACCAAACTTTATGTTTTTATGTTGAGTATTCCTGAAGACTTTCTGCATCGCCAGGAATAATTAATTGTTAATATCGATTCGCCAAGAATAATTATTTGGCAGTATCAATTACGTGTAGAATGTAAATAATTACCAAATATTTCAAACCCTTTGATTGTTATTTTATACAAACTAATATAACATTTTAGTTGCTTGGTGTTTGGAATTTTGTAAAAGAAAACAAATTGTTAAAAACAATAATTTTCGATACTGAATCAACTTCGACTCGTCTTATAAATAAAAGAAGTACTGAAGTTTTGTTTGTAATTTTTTTTAAATTCTACTTTATATTTTAGCAACAAAGTTTACGCTATTCCTGACGTTTTATTGTGCGCCTAACGTGTACGATTGACGTCAGATTGTTGCCAAAACTAACATTCAAACTTATTGTGCTTCTGAATACTCCACAACTGAACTGTCAATACAAACTTTAAAAACAAGCTACAATATTTATGACTATGTTTACAACTAAATTGTGTTTATTTAACACTACTAAATTCCATTTTTTAAATAAAATATTTTGTATAAGCCTATTTAATGTTATGTAAATTAATTTTATTTATATATGTGAGTATTCACTATTATGAAGTCATTATTTGTAATATTTTAAATAATAAACCCAATAACCACAAATTAACTTTATTTATTCACCTGATGTACATTTCAGTTACAAGGTAACCATCTTCAGAAGTACTGAACAAAAAATTAATATATTTTAAAACGTATATATATAAAACATATATAGCAAAAAAATATTGAGGTCATAACCTCAATATTTTTTTTGCTATATATATATATATATATATATATATATATATATATATATATATGTTTTAAATTAAATTAATTTTTTGTTCAGTACTTCTAAAGATGGTTACCTTGTAACTGAAATGTACATCAGGTGAATAAATAAAGTTAATTTGTGGTTATTGGGTTTATTATTTAAAATATTATAACATAGGCCACAGTTGTTCAAGAAATCATTATAAACAAAGATAGTGTTGAGTATAGGTGAACATGTAAACCAACGTATGAATGAACTGCAGACTCAAACAGATACATCACGGCGCTGAATATGCAATTTAATGCCAGTAGAACTGCAATTCCATTACGGATGTATCTAGAGAAAATGTTTTAAAAGTAGTTGGGGCCTGGTACAACTTTATCATTTTACAATTATATAACTATAACTGTATGCAATTTTATGTTGTCTCTAATGTTTATACTTTTTTTGTTCTAGGTGAGTGTCACTCAGTCGGGTGTTTTATTGTAAGTTATATTCATTATTTCATTTCTGACATTTGTAAATTGTAATTTTGATATTAAATTTTAAATAATTAGCCATTTAATATACTTAAATAATCACATCTAACCACTTGCTCTAATGTTTATTAGCATTTAAACTTATATGAATTTGAAACCCTTGCTCGTAATCTTCTTTAAGTGTTTATTTATTGAAACGTCAGAAAAATTAAAATTTGCGTTGTAATAACGCATTACAATATTGTCTACTTTTTTTTGTCTCAATGATCGACATTTGGTGTTTCGAAGCACGCTTAGGCTTGCTTCTATCCGAGAACGGGAAAGCTAACTTGCCGCATTTCCCCTTTCCTTTGCCTTCCGTTTGCCTCACAATAGCGATCCATTAAACGTGACGTCATCAGCCACTTGATATCGTATTCTACCGTAAACGTTCCTTCATTCAAAGTTTCATTCCGCTTTTCTCTTCGTTAATCACATTTTTACTCACATTTTACTTTCGCTTTATCGACAAATTTTTTAAAATTCCTTTCTACTTTCTACTGTCTTTTCCAATGTTTCCCAAAGTATTTACCGTATTTTAATCTAATTATTTTACTTTTTAAATGCCACTACTAACATATTTTTATCCGTCTCTTCATCACTTTGCACGATTAACGTTTTTGCTTTTCCTCATTATTATGTTTTTGTCTTCTTTCTTTTTTCATTAAGTGTTAGCTTTACTAGCATTCTATTTAAAGTCGACGTTAACGTCTTATTAAATTTACATTTATTTAGACATTTATATGAAAGTTTGTGTGAAGGATAACTAAACTGTTGATAAGGGAGTCATGTAAACCAGTTTATTAGAAACATGACGTTTTAACAACTAGTTGTCCCCCATATTAAGCCTGTTTTACTATAAAACTTAGTCCTTACATTTAACACTAACACGACTAAAGCGAGATGAAAAAATATTATTCCAATAACTTGAAAAAAAAATCACGTAAATCATAAGGTAATGATTTAGTAACCTTCCTTAAAGGAAATTAGTTATCGAAACGTCGTCTTTCTAAAACAATTTTGTTTCACTCGCTTATCAAACTTTTAGTTACCCTTAACAAACATCTTTCTATATTTACATTTGAAACATTCATTTGGAGGGTAAATATTTTTGTATGTCTTTTTAATTTTGGAAGTGGATTAAACATACCTGAATACATTATTCTCTACTGTGTCATTCCAGCTGATTAATTCTAACGGACAGAATTTTTACATTCAGCAACTGCAATTTTTGTTTAAAAGTTGAATCGGTAAAACGTTTCCGCTTCAAAGTTTCTTTTCTAGAACAGCAAAGTCCGTTTACCAAGTCATTGAAATGACACTGCCGTGAGTTGTTACACGGGAGTTAAGCGTACATAAAAGGCAGTCAATAAAAGCACATCTGGTCTTCATGATTCATATAAATTCTTTTAGAAAACGTTATGCTGTTTTATTTATAAATCTTACAAAACCTTTCACCTTTAAAATATTCGGCTTCAACGTGATGTTAATATTGTCCATATTTGTATGAATTCCAATTCAGGTATTGCTACGTCTAAAGTTCATTTCAAAGGAAAATAAATAATTAAAGACTTCATTTTATTCCATAATACCATTTAAGGAAAAATCGATTAACAGAAAATCCAAAACCAAATCCAAATCATTAATTTTATTTGTTCCTATTAATGGTAGGTATAGATGCCGAGAGGATCTTTGTGAAGGCAAAACCATGTGTGAGTAGGGCGTAGAGAAATAAGTATCAACACAAGTATATGTCGGGAGTAATAGCAAGAGACTTGGCCAACCGATGGGTTCGGCCTACTTGACAATTATAGTAGTGGGGATGCCCCCAGACTCAGCCTTTATACATATCAGTCCGCAAAAACTACTGTATCTTGTTCACATCTCCCTGAGAGAGCGGTAGACAGTTGTTTGGCTTTCAACCTCCCCTCCTGCGCATCTCAAGTCCTGTGTTATATCTCGTGAGTTATACAATGCGTGGCAGAAGATGTTGGCGGCTAAAACAGCTGTTCATCCACCACTGCGCAAACCTCTTCCTACTGGTAAGATTCTCAAGGCGAAACGTCAAGAAGGTAACAAAATCTACTATAACAAATAAGGCAATAGCTATTGAAAAGTTAGAAGGCAGAATCTCTCTGAAGAATCGCTATCGGCAAAAAAGAATTTTTGATCAAAAGCCCCATGAGATCCTCCTTTTTAGTTGCAAATAAACTGCTTGTTTCCAGCTTAAACACATCATTCACCGACCTTCCTTAAGGGGCAATAATATCTGTGTCTAGCTTAACTTTCGGAATAATATTTCAACATAAAGTTCTTTTCCACTGTGGAGATTCCATAATCTTTTATTCAACTTTCGTCCTCGTACAAAATGTTATGTGTTTGCAAGCTTAGTCTCCTAACCAATGGTGACGATGGTCTTTCAAAGAAATAACGTAAATAATTTCTGTAGTGACGTCATTTCCCTTGTTCCTTCTTATTGTTAGCAGAATAATCGACTGAAAATTTTATTTTCAAACATCCGTCTATGATGTAAGACAGGATTCCTTAAACCTTTTGTATATAGGGCTAATAGTTCTGAAAAGAGTTCTTCGCGGACCACATACTTAGCATACATTATTACTATTTATTAGAAAGAAAATTAGGTTGTGGAACTCGAAGGAGTGCCCACAGAAGTAAAAACTTTTGTAGCCATGAATACAGAAATTTTGAATTGAGTAAAACATTTAATTTTGCGCAATGAGAAATAACCTAAACATTTTTTATCAGTCGCGCCTAAGAATGTTTTAATTTAAACAATTGGGTTAAAAATACACAACTTATTATTATCGTTATATTGAATTATTTGTATTGAGATTTATCAAAATTTAAATTAATTAATACATTTATTAACTGATCAAAACTATTTAATAATAACATTTTTCCTTAACATTGTTCAATAAATAATGTAACATAATCTATGTGTTAAAATAGTTGTTTTACAACTATACGTTACGATTAGTAACTATACTATAGTTGTTACAATTATACGTTATGTTTAACGTATAAAATAAAATCTGCTGATCTATGAAATCATATTATTTATGTTGTCGTTTAATTTACTTTCAAGTGACTCATAGGGTAACCTGACTGAGATTATAATTACGCGAAATTTTATGTTTATGTCTTTAAAAAAAGTTTTTGTAAGGGTCGCTATAAAAGTTTTCACTTCAAAATTATTATTATTATTAGGGGTTATAATTATTAAACATAATAAAAACATATATGTTATTATTATATGTAAATTCAGTACAAATATAGATTGTGCAGTAAATACCAAGTAAGAGGGGTGTAACTAGATTTTTAATGATAACAAACTTTTGATGTCCGGTTTATGTTCAGTGTTGCTAAGTGGCAATACGACTTGTAGATTTCCATGATTCAGCTTTGATCGCAATCGTGATTTCCGAATCTTCATCTAGCAGTAGGTTTGCTTACGTATTATTGTGAGAAATATTGAATAATGTCGACAATATTAATTTAGATATTTAACAAAACACAACCACAAATATGCGATAATATTGTATTCTTTTTTCTTCAAAAAACCCACTGAATATTTAAGAGGGCTACCTAAAAGACTTGGTCTATGACCTCAGGCCGTAGATTGGCTGGTAATTGTTGACTATATTTCTTAGCATTTGATTGATCGATTAATCACTGTGCCACTCTAGTAGAAACATTCTTCTCAACAACCGTAAAGCAATACATGATGTAACAGAACGTGCTAGGGTTAAACGTGTACTTTTGAAGCGAAACTGAGCAGAAAGCATTGTGTTATTAGAGTTAAATTACATTACGAACGCTTTGAGTGGATGTACGGAGAGACGCCCCTTTTCTCTTTCATCCCCCCTCCTGCGTGCTTTGTAAGGTCAAGTGTCAAACTATTTGCTACCGACAATAAAATATAATAATAACAATAATATAATAATAAATAACTAATAACTAAAATATAATAATAATATAATAACTGTAAAACGTATTAGAGAAACTGTAGATCAGGGGTTTCCTAACTTTATGATACTACTCCGCCTTTTTTGAGATGAAAGTCCCCCATACCCCCTTCCCTTTAAACTATAAATAAATGATAGGGCATATTAAAAAGAAGCAAATAGGCTTATAGCTTACATTATTGTAATTTGCATTCCCGATGATGTTGGTACTGTTTACCAACGAAAAGCTTTGAATATAAATTAATAAATATTCTTGTACTTAAATAACCTATGTTGTTTTAATATATATATATATATATATATATATATATATATATATATAAAAGAATTTATTTATTTATACATACTTTCACAAGAACATATGATATAACATTTCAAGTTTTAATTCGCAAGGTAAATTTAAACGGAAGAGAGGAAAATCTGTAAGAGAAATGAGTTCTAATGTATTAGCATGCCTATTTGAGGTTGTGTTTTAGTAAAGGCACAACACAAGTAATTAGCAACATCAAGTGTGTTACTATATATTGGAACAAGTGCTGAAAATGTTTTTCGCACAAGTAGGTGCTTGAAAAAGGCAAGTATAATCGAAGAGCTGCCTGTGATACACTTTTAAGTGTTTTATCCAAAAATGAAGATTTGTCCGTTGTGGCGCTGTTCGAACATTGAACGGCAAACATTCGTTTCGCGTCATTTTTGTACTATTATTCTTTTCAAGCTCTCATGTTTACAAAATTTGCACAACTTTTACTTATATTGCTTTTATAAATACAAACATTTCATTTAAATTTTCTGAACATCATGTTCAATAAAATTACCAATCTACAAAAAATCTGCGGTGTTAGTTTAGTTTTAAATTTTGTTAAAATAAGTACTTAAATTGTAACAAACTGAGAATTTATCTTACTATTTTCCAACTGGTCTCACGGCCCCCTGACTTGCCTTCACACTCCCCAGTTTGCGAACCAATGCTATAGATACTAACAGTTTGGATAGGATGGTGGGTTGGCGAGTTATCTGGATTCAATGGGATTGGGTAGGTAGAAGTATAAAACTACTTAGATCTGATGGGTGCAAGAGAATCTTATCTCGTGTGTTCGGTGACGTTTCCGTGACGTAAGCTGACTCTCTGTCGGAGCATTACACATAGAGTACTCAGTTTGGATAGGATGGTGAGTTGGCGAGTTATCTGGATTCAATAGGATTGGGTAGGTAGAAGTATAAAACTACTTAGATCTGATGGGTGCAAGAGAATCTTATCTCGTGTGTTCGGTGACGTTTCTGTGACGTAAGCTGACTCTCTGTCGGAGCATTACACATAGAATACTCATTTTGGATAGGATGGTGAGTTGGCGAGTTATCTGGATTCAATAGGATTGGGTAGGTAGAAGTATAAAACTACTAAGATCTGATAGGTGCAAGAGAATCTTATCTCGTGTGTTCGGTGACGTTTCCGTGACGTAAGCTGACTCTCTGACGGAGCATTACACATAGAGTACTCAGTTTGGATAGGATGGTGAGTTGGCGAGTTATCTGGATTCAATGGGATTGGGTAGGTAGAAGTATAAAACTACTTAGATCTGATAGGTGCAAGAGAATCTTATCTCGTGTGTTCGGTGACGTTTCTGTAACGTAAGCTGACTCTCTGTCGGAGCATTACACATAGAGTACTCAGTTTGGATAGGATGGTGAGTTGGCAAGTTATCTGGATTCAATGGGATTGGGTAGGTAGAAGTATAAAACTACTAAGATCTGATAGGTGCAAGAGAATCTTATCTCGTGTGTTCGGTGACGTTTCCGTGACGTAAGCTGACTCTCTGTCGGAGCATTACACATAGAGTACTCAGTTTGGATAGGATGGTGAGTTGGCGAGTTATCTGGATTCAATGGGATTGGGTAGGTAGAAGTATAAAACTACTTAGATCTGATGGGTGCAAGAGAATCTTATCTCGTGTGTTCGGTGACGTTTCCGTGACGTAAGCTGACTCTCTGTCGGAGCATTACACATAGAGTACTCAGTTTGGATAGGATGGTGAGTTGGCGAGTTATCTGGATTCAATAGGATTGGGTAGGTAGAAGTATAAAACTACTTAGATCTGATGGGTGCAAGAGAATCTTATCTCGTGTGTTCGGTGACGTTTCTGTGACGTAAGCTGACTCTCTGTCGGAGCATTACACATAGAATACTCATTTTGGATAGGATGGTGAGTTGGCAAGTTATCTGGATTCAATGGGATTGGGTAGGTAGAAGTATAAAACTACTTAGATCTGATAGGTGCAAGAGAATCTTATCTCGTGTGTTCGGTGACGTTTCTGTAACGTAAGCTGACTCTCTGTCGGAGCATTACACATAGAGTACTCAGTTTGGATAGGATGGTGAGTTGGCGAGTTATCTGGATTCAATAGGATTGGGTAGGTAGAAGTATAAAACTACTTAGATCTGATAGGTGCAAGAGAATCTTATCTCGTGTGTTCGGTGACGTTTCCGTGACGTAAGCTGACTCTCTGTCGGAGCATTACACATAGAGTACTCAGTTTGGATAGGATGGTGAGTTGGCGAGTTATCTGGATTCAATGGGATTGGGTAGGTAGAAGTATAAAACTACTTAGATCTGATAGGTGCAAGAGAATCTTATCTCGTGTGTTCGGTGACGTTTCTGTAACGTAAGCTGACTCTCTGTCGGAGCATTACACATAGAGTACTCAGTTTGGATAGGATGGTGAGTTGGCAAGTTATCTGGATTCAATGGGATTGGGTAGGTAGAAGTATAAAACTACTAAGATCTGATAGGTGCAAGAGAATCTTATCTCGTGTGTTCGGTGACGTTTCCGTGACGTAAGCTGACTCTCTGTCGGAGCATTACACATAGAGTACTCAGTTTGGATAGGATGGTGAGTTGGCGAGTTATCTGGATTCAATGGGATTGGGTAGGTAGAAATATAAAACTACTTAGATCTGATAGGTGCAAGAGAATCTTATCTCGTGTGTTCGGTGACGTAAGCTGACTCTCTGTCGGAGCATTACACATAGAGTACTCAGTTTGGATAGGATGGTGAGTTGGCGAGTTATCTGGATTCAATAGGATTGGGTAGGTAGAAGTATAAAACTACTAAGATCTGATAGGTGCAAGAGAATCTTATCTCGTGTGTTCGGTGACGTTTACGTGACGTAAGCTGACTCTCTGTCGGAGCATTACACATAGAGTACTCAGTTTGGATAGGATGGTGAGTTGGCGAGTTATCTGGATTCAATAGGATTGGGTAGGTAGAAGTATAAAACTACTTAGATCTGATGGGTGCAAGAGAATCTTATCTCGTGTGTTCGGTGACGTTTCCGTGACGTAAGCTGACTCTCTGTCGGAGCATTACACATAGAATACTCATTTTGGATAGGATGGTGAGTTGGCAAGTTATCTGGATTCAATGGGATTGGGTAGGTAGAAGTATAAAACTACTTAGATCTGATAGGTGCAAGAGAATCTTATCTCGTGTGTTCGGTGACGTAAGCTGACTCTCTGTCGGAGCATTACACATAGAGTACTCAGTTTGGATAGGATGGTGAGTTGGCGAGTTATCTGGATTCAATAGGATTGGGTAGGTAGAAGTATAAAACTACTAAGATCTGATAGGTGCAAGAGAATCTTATCTCGTGTGTTCGGTGACGTTTCCGTGACGTAAGCTGACTCTCTGTCGGAGCATTACACATAGAGTACTCAGTTTGGATAGGATGGTGAGTTGGCGAGTTATCTGGATTTAATAGGATTGGGTAGGTAGAAGTATAAAACTACTTAGATCTGATAGGTGCAAGAGAATCTTATCTCGTGTGTTCGGTGACGTTTCCGTGACGTAAGCTGACTCTCTGTCGGAGCATTACACATAGAGTACTCAGTTTGGATAGGAGGGTGAGTTGGCGAGTTATCTGGATTCAATAGGATTGGGTAGGTAGAAGTATAAAACTACTTAGATCTGATGGGTGCAAGAGAATCGTATCTCGTGTGTTCGGTGACGTTTCCGTGACGTAAGCTGACTCTCTGTCGGAGCATTACACATAGAGTACTCAGTTTGGATAGGATGGTGAGTTGGCGAGTTATCTGGATTCAATAGGATTGGGTAGGTAGAAGTATAAAACTACTTAGATCTGATAGGTGCAAGAGAATCTTATCTCGTGTGTTCGGTGACGTTTCCGTGACGTAAGCTGACTCTCTGTCGGAGCATTACACATAGAGTACTCAGTTTTGATAGGATGGTGAGTTGGCGAGTTATCTGGATGCAATAGGATTGGGTAGGTAGAAGTATAAAACTACTAAGATCTGATAGGTGCAAGAGAATCTTATCTCGTGTGTTCGGTGACGTAAGCTGACTCTCTGTCGGAGCATTACACATAGAGTACTCCCGGATATACCCCATTGTTTTGAGGTATGGGAAGAAGGAAGTATAATGGTATTTGGACGTGGGAAAGACTTGCTTCCACGAATCGTAGTTACCTTCTACTGTGTTTCAAGCTGTTCATGAATCGTTACTAATATCGTTATTCCCGCAAAAACGTAAAATTGGTAACGACTCATTTTATACTTAAAACCTTTTAGAAAAGAAAGAGTAGAGCTGTCGTATTTCACCCATACGATGTTCAACGAAGTGATGTCAGTTTTGGTCATGAACTGGCCATCATTACCTTAAGTTTGGTCGACTTGAAGACTATAATATGCTTAAATAAATTGTTTGGTATTTCCACGATTCGAACCTCGGGCAATTTTAATTTAGTAGTCAGTAAAGTGCTTTACCCACTAGACCAGTGGCCCCCAACATTTAATGTCTCATCGCCATCTTTATAGAGGTTGACTACCACATATCAGCCCCTTATCATTTTCACTGTATGCCTAATTTTAATTCGAAGCAAAGTAAATAATACAGCAGATTTATTATTTTAAACAATTTGCTACCGCTAATAAAAACAACCAAAGTAGTTATATCAGGTGACTTTTAAATAGAATTAGAAAACAATTTTATAATGTAAATTTTTACTGATTCTATTAAAGTAAAAGAAAAGCATTAACTAAGATAATATTCGTACATTTGAAACAAAGGAGTAGGCTACATGTTTTTTTCTAATTTGAAATCTGGAAAATTTAAGCAATACTGTTGACCAAATTATTTTTTTGTTTCGTGAGGACTAAATTATTTTTCAACTAAATATTTTGTCGGGAACGAGATGGGAAATGGTTCAGTTGCTCACCACAGTTGTGGATAAGTGTCCATTAGCTACACCCAGGCTGACTAGTAACCGCTCTGCTTGAAAATTGTTTTCGCCTCACAGCCATAATTCAAATCTAGAAACTCGGTCTGCAAAGAGATATAAAGTTTATCCACAGCGTCAAACGATGATGAATCTAGAATCCTATCGGGAATTTGTAACTTGTTCAAATATTTTAATGTTTCCCCTTTGAATACTCATCGCCCACCACCTATTTATTGCCTTAATCCTAAACTGCTCACTTGGGGCGTTCGCCCTTAGGTTGGAACCCACTGCACTTTACTGTTCGTCCGAGACATTCATTTACATAATATTCTACCACTATTCGTTAAGACTTTTTCTTTCATTAAAAATGTTGAGCGTTTGTCCAAAAAGTAATGTAAATCTTATTTTTTATAAATAATAGAATGGCTGGAACTAGTATTACTGAGTACATCCGGGGTTGCCTCTTTCTCCGATTGCTGCGCATAATTATAACTTAAATTATGCACAAAATTTACGCGTTTCCTAGACTCTTGTCTAATCTAACAAACGCAGAAAAGCTGTTTTCTTGTTTTTCTTTAAAGTTATATTTTTAAATTTTAGAACTGTATAGTATTAATAAATTTTATTTAAATAAAGATGATAAAAATTAGACCACAGGTTTGTTTTATTTATTTATTTGTTCTAGTTATAGTTGAAATCTTCAGCATTGTGAGAACACAGATCCAAGGATGGCATGTTTGTGCCCCTTCACACACCCGTGACAGCTCTGCACGGGGTAGTGTTAACTCGCTTAATAAATCGAGTTTGGTTCTTCACTCGCGGTTTCGTCGTTATATGCGAGTAACTCATCACAGATCCGCAATATGAGTTAGGCGAGAAGCGTGGATGTGAATACAAAATGCGTGCTGATGCAGTCGATACGAAGTCTTCACTAAGGGAGAAAGTTAACAGACGCTGTCGGAATATTTTATAAACTTGCTCAAACCTACCCGGATGTTCAAGATGTCGGAAATATTTTAAGTTTCAGCATGCGTTTCTTTTATAACTTCAATGTTTTCGGTTCGACGGTGAAAATCAAAGGATATTTTGCTGAATCTTGCGTACTAACTCAGAGTCAAAGCGGTCGCTGTACTTAATAGATTCAGTCTTTTCCTGGCGAAAAATATTTCGGCTTCAATCGTCGATAAAGATTAGTATCAAGAAAGAGGAAATAAATAATAAAATAAATACATTAATTATTTAAAAAAACATCTCTTGTCACACACCTTCGTAGGAGGGCTAAATAACTAAGATATTCCCTAAAATAGAATTATGAATGTCTCCCCTTCAAAAGGAATTTTAACAAATAGCCGTCCTCAGGCGGTGACAGTGTGCATATTTACAATATGTATAATATATATACATTTTAAAGATTTAAAAGACTTTTAGGGGAAAATGTTACCATGTTTGCTATCTTCCTTGGGTTGTCATGTCGATCAGAGGTGTTCCTGCAGTCACCAGCTAGCAATGGCTTTTCTTGCCTGGTACCGTACGACACACTCTCTTCTACTTTTCCTATACAACTCCTCTTAACTTGATATTTAATTTGAAAAAGGATCGGAAAATCAATTTGTAGCAAACAGCTGATTATAAACGGTCACTGGCGCTTGATGCTCTCGTGCGGCAAAAAATTGAAACTAATAGCCATTTCGGCTGTTTTACGGCAATACTAAAAAACCTTTAAACACTAAAAGAAGTAACAAATAAATGTATAAACCCAAGAAATATGTAGGAATAAATAATAGACAATAAATATATAACGATATAGGCCTATAACTATAAATGTTTCCTTATATATACACACATGGAAAAGAATATATATTCCCTTATATATATATATATATATATATATATATATATATAACAAGAATTATGTATATAACGATAAGATCATAACAATAAATAATTTATAACAACAAAAGTGTATATAAAACAAATCTAATTTAAATAATTAACAATAATAAAAATATTTATAATAAATATTAAATTTATATTTACAAAAAAAAATTTGTATACGTTCAGGTTAGGTTAGAATTACAGTACACATTCCTATCGCTACTACATACTAATGCCTGATATTCGTAGCTAGTTCAATACAATGCATGCGTGCCTGAAGCGTGAGAACTGACGATGACGGAATCGCCTTTGTCAATTACAAGTACGAATCTTTACGACGACACTGTGTCTAATCATAGCTTACATGATAGTAGTTCAGTTAATATCGCCCTGTCACTGTTTATTTGAGACGTGAATCAAGTCACTGCAATTATGCTTAACCTTTGTAAGTATATTTAGGAATGATTTCATGAAGGTCTTGCGAGAAATTCACAAGGTTTCAGTGGCGTTTAGAAGTTACGAAATCACGCTTTATGCGAGCTTACGAATCTAAACTGTTGTAATTCTGAATGTGTCGAGATGTATTTGAAAATAAAGTAGTGAGGGATTTGTTGAACGCTTTCTTCTCATAATTGGACCATGTTAATAGATGACATTATAAAATATGTTTCAATTGATATATAATATAAAAGTCCTGATGTAGTTATAGAACTATATACAGTACTACTGAAAAGGTTTTAAAAATGCTGACACTATTAATCAGGTAAAAGCTTCAGCTTATATATATATATATATATTAAATATGGTGATATATTTTCTTGTAATATAGTTAATAAATTAAAAATATTTCAAAAACAAGAATACTTTTAATGAATATATTTATTCAAAGCTTTTCGCCGATAAAATAGTACCAGCATCTTCAGGAAAATAATTATCTAATAAAATATTTTTACAAAATTAAATCATATCTGCTACAAACTACCATATGTTTATAAGTATTGCACTTTATGTATTTTTTTCTACAGTATCAATGACCTTATAAATAGTTTGGTGCCTTGATCTCACTTGAATTTGTTCATCAATTAATTTGTCTTTAACTTTATGCTTATAAATTTCCAATGTTTCAAATATATCCATTTTTAATCCTTTATTTAATTCTTTTATTAATTTCATATTTTCTATTTCTGGAAACTCGTGTCCATTATTAATACAATCCGTAGCTAAATTTGATTTTTATATGTTTGGTTTGATATAAGCCTTTAAATGTTCTTTGTATCTTTCTTTTAATTTCTTTTTTGTTTGTCCTTCATATAATTTATTACAAGTTTGACATTTTATATTATATACTCCATTTATTTCGTGCATTTTATTTTGATTTTTGTTATTGTTTATTAAATTTTTAATTTTATTATCAGTTTTATATGTAATTTGTAAATTTGTTTCTTTAAATAATCTTGTAATTTTATTTATTTCGTTACCAGTGAATGTAAAGGTTGTCCAAATATTTTCTCTCTTATTAGGTACAAAGTTATTAGGTACGTATTAAGTTAAATAACATGATAAGAAAACAGAAACTCGAAAATAACTTTGTACCTATAGTATGTATAAATAAATAATTTGTAATATATATATATATATATTAAAACAACACAGGTTATTCAAATACAAGAATATTTATTATTTTAAATTTTTGGATTTAAAATAATAAATATTCTTGTATTTGAATAACCTGTGTTGTTTTAAATTATTAAACAAGAAAACGTATTTTATATTTATATATATATATATATATATATATATATATATATATATATATATTTATATTTAAGATCAAATAATACACACAATTACAGGAATAATTTATTGAATAATACACTCAAAGCTTTTCGTTGGTTGACATTACCAACATCCTCAGGAATTACAATACTAAGAATCATTCATTATACATACACATATATAAATATATATAACATGAAATTGAATTTCATCCATGGATAGTAACATATATACGAGTGTATATATATATATATATATATATATATATATATATATATATATATATATATATATATTTAAGATCAAATAATACACACAATTACAGGAATAATTTATTGAATAATACACTCAAAGCTTTTCGTTGGTTGACATTTCCAACATCCTCAGGAATTACAATACTAGGAATCATTCATTATACATACACATATATAAATATATATAACATGAAATTGAATTTCATCCATGGATAGTAACATATATACGAGTATATATATATATATATATATATATATATATATATATATATATATATATATATATATATATATACATATATATATATATTGAAGATCAAATAATACACACAATTACAGGAATAATTTATTGAATAATACACTCAAAGCTTTTCGTTGGTTGACATTACCAACATCCTCAGGAATTACAATACTAAGAATCATTCATTATACATACACATATATAAATATATATAACATGAAATTGAATTTCATCCATGGATAGTAACATATATACGAGTATATATATATATATATATATATATATATATATATATATATATATATATATAAAGAGAAAATTTATTTATGATTTTTATTAAATAATATATGAATCATTCGATATACATAAACATAGTAAATTTATAATACATACAGTGCAAATTTAATACTATATTCAATGTCTATAACAGGAGTTCCCGAACGTTTTTGTAGCACAAAACCTCCCTTCTTGAAATGAAAGCCTGCCATTCCCCTTCACATTACACTTTATAAATAAATTGTATGGGCATATTAAAAAGAAACAATATATATATATATATTACAAATTATTTATTTATACATACTTTCACAATAAACATAATATACCATTTCAAGTTTTAATTCGCAAAGTAAATTTTAACTGATAAGAGAAAAATCTGTTAGTGAGATGGATGAGCTTGAATGTTTTACACTAACATGCTTATTTGAAGTTGTATTTTAGTGAAGGCCCAATGCAAGTCATTAGCAACATCAAGTTTGTTCCTATATTTTGTTTTTATTGCAACAAATGCTGAAATTGTTTTTTCGCACAAGTAGGTGCTTGAAAAAGCAAGTATAATCGAAGAACTGCCTATGATACATGTCTGAGTGTTTTACCAACAATGGAGATTTGTCCGTTGTGGTGCTGTTTGAACACTGAACGGCAAACATTCGTTTCGCGACACTTTTGTATAAATTGTGTTCTAAAATTAGAACTAAATGAGAATATATCTTACTATCTTCCAACTGTTCTCTCGCCTCCTAGTTTGGGAGCCTACGGTCTATAACGCCGACAAAATATTTCATAGTTTTCAATAATAAGTACAAAATAACTTGTTACTTTTAATATTAGCATTTATAAAAGAAGGTTTTTGTAAAACATTTATTCTATGTTGTATTTTTAAATACGTCTTATACCCGTTATTGCACGCTTGTAATTAAAAGGTTTTTAACCCATTGAAGTCAAAATATTCTAATGTTTTATAGAAGAAGATTTTTTTAAATCGTAAAACAAAAACAGTACATAGAACCTATTCAGTTCACGGTTTCTCGTTTGAATAAGGGCGATATTAGGTTTAAGTATGGCGCGGGCTCAAGTGGGAGGCGGTTGTATAATTGCGTGTAGAGACAAAGGTACTTCCTATAGACGAATGGATTTACTAGAAGCTTCATAACATGCCTTTAACTCGTAAATAGAATCTGTTTGCCATAAACATTTGCTCTGTAGTGCTTTATCTGTGTCAATACTTCGCCGGCACAAAGACAATCCCGCCATACGCGTATGAATAGACAAAGCGTCTTTCATTCAGTGCACGACGAACCCTTGATGTTTTTAATTAAAACCAGTGCTTACCGAACAGCGTGAACATATTACACCTTGTGAATAGTGCGTGGTTGTCGCCTGTAAAACGAGGGGCACCTCATTACATTGGCAATATAAACATTTGTTTACGTGTTAATTCCAAAATTGTTTTCTAAAATTAGTTTCATTATAAAATCAACAAGTCACGGGGTTGCTTTTGGCAAGTGAGTAAGTGCTCTTTGTAGATTGTAACATTGTATATTACTAAAACGAACATATTTAGGTAAATGTTTTTGGGCTAAATAAAACAAAAATTGTGGAACAAATTCTTAGATTTTGGGTGAAAGAAGCAAAATCTTGAATAAAAAATGTAGTTATATAAATGTTAAAAAAACTGACCTAACGAATTTATTTCAGCTTTGTGTTTTTATGAGAGACGTGCTTACAGAATTCAGTAAAAAAATTGAATATATCAATAATTACCACTATATTCAGTTATTGAAATATAAATTAATATTTTTATTTCAATTAAATATACCCTCATGTATTAAACACAGCTTTTATTGGAAATTTTGTTTTGCAATATACGATATTAGTTTATTATATGATATATTGCGTATGAGAAAGTTTCAAACATAACCTCCAATAACCTCTAACTTAAAGCGACTCAGGTGATAGCGTTATTTGACACTCAAACTATCTATTGTTAACCATTATTGATTCAGTTATTATTCAACATGGTGTTAGTATATTGGTAGAACAGTATTGCTAAAATAATAGTATTGCTAAAATGACAGTATTACTAAAATGATAGTATTGTTAAAATGATAATATTGCTAAAATGATATTATTAAAGAAACGATAGTATTGCTAAAATGTTAGTATTGTTAGAATGATAGTTTTGCTAAATGACAATATTGCTAAAATGATAGTTTTGAAGAAATGATACTACTGCTAAAATGACAGTAATGCTAATATGTTAGTACTGTTAAAATGACATTATTGCTAAAATGATAGTAGTGTTAAAATGATAATATTGCTAAAATGGTAGTATTGAAGAATGATAGTATTGCTAAAATGTTAGTATTATTAAAATGACAGTATTACTAAAATGATAGTATTGCTAAAATGACTGTATTGCTAAATTGATAGTATTGCTAAAATGATAGTATTGCTAAAAGGACAGTATTGCTAAAACGATAGTATTATTAAAATAATAAAATTGCTAAAATGATAGTATTGAAGAAATGATAGTACTGCTAAAATGTTAGTATTGCTAAAATGGCAGTATTGCTAAAATGACAGTATTGCTAAAATGATAGTAGTGTTAAAATGACAATATTGCTAAAATGATATTATTGAAGAAATGATATTATTGCTAAAACTATAGTATTGCAAAAATGACAGTATTGCTAAAATTATAGTATTGGTAAAATGATAGCATTGCTAAAATGATAATGCTAAAATGATAATATTGCTAAAATGATAGTATTGAAGAAGTAATAATATTGCTAAAATGACAGTATTGATAAAATGAGAGTGTTGCCAAAATCATAGTAGTATTGATAAAATATTATTATTGCTAAAAAGTATGCTATTGATAAAATTATATTATTGCCAAATTATAGTTTTAATCAAATGATAGTACTGCCAAAAACATAACATTGATGAAAATATAGCATTCATAAAATAATACGGAGTATGGTAACGTTTTTTTATTGGTTTGAAACAATTCAATGTTTTTGATTTCTATTTTTAAAGGATTGGGAATATCATATAAATTAGAATATGAGCTTAAAACCCTCTGACGTGAGATATAGGGCGGACCTTGGCTTCTTGTATTACATACTTCAAGTGCACCTACTCTCTTTCGGGGTTAAAATAAGTCGTAAACTAGTTATACCGTGTAGGAAGGTGGTTGTGCAGGATAGGCGGGATATAGGTAGAACTAAAGGAGGTATAAAATGTCGTATTGCACTGGTAATAGAGTACTATTATGGCAAAATCGCTTACTTGAAGTACCTACACCTTACGGAAGCTATATACTGGTGTATATCCGCAACCCGGGGGATTGTTATGGATATATGGGATAGAGGTAGAACTAAAGGAGGTATAAAATGTCGTATTGCACTGGTAATAGAGTACTATTATGGCAAAATCGCTTACTTGAAGTACCTACACCTTAGGGAAGCTATATTCTGATGTATAACCGCAACCCGGGGGATTGTTATGGATATATGGGATAGAGGTAGAACTAAAGGAGGTATAAAATGTCGTATTGCACTGGTAATAGAGTACTATTATGGCAAAATCGCTTACTTGAAGTACCTACACCTTACGGAAGCTATATACTGATGTATATCCGCAACCCGGGGGATTGTTATGGATATATGGGATAGAGGTAGAACTAAAGGAGGTATAAAATGTCGTATTGCACTGGTAATAGAGTACTATTATGGCAAAATCGCTTACTTGAAGTACCTACACCTTACGGAAGCAATATACTGGTGTATATCCGCAACCCGGGGGATTGTTATGGATATATGGGATAGAGGTAGAACTAAAGGAGGTGTAAAATGTCGTATTGCACTGGTAATAGAGTACTATTATGGCAAAATCGCTTACTTGAAGTTACTACACCTTAGGGAAGCTATATACTGGTGTATATCCGCAACCCGGGGGATTGTTATGGATATATGGGATAGAGATAGAACTAAAGAAGGTATAAAATGTCGTATTGCACTGGTAATAGAGTACTATTATGGCAAAATCGCTTACTTGAAGTACCTACACCTTACGGAAGCAATATACTGGTGTATATCCGCAACCCGGGGGATTGTTATGGATATATGGGATAGAGGTAGAACTAAAGGAGGTATAAAATGTCGTATTGCACTGGTAATAGAGTACTATTATGGCAAAATCGCTTACTTGAAGTACCTACACCTTAGGGAAGCTATATTCTGATGTATAACCGCAACCCGGGGGATTGTTATGGATATATGGGATAGAGGTAGAACTAAAGGAGGTATAAAATGTCGTATTGCACTGGTAATAGAGTACTATTATGGCAAAATCGCTTACTTGAAGTACCTACACCTTACGGAAGCTATATACTGATATATATCCGCAACCCGGGGGATTGTTATGGATATATGGGATAGAGGTAGAACTAAAGGAGGTGTAAAATGTCGTATTGCACTGGTAATAGAGTACTATTATGGCAAAATCGCTTACTTGAAGTACCTACACCTTAGGGAAGCTATATTCTGATGTATAACCGCAACCCGGGGGATTGTTATGGATATATGGGATAGAGGTAGAACTAAAGGAGGTATAAAATGTCGTATTGCACTGGTAATAGAGTACTATTATGGCAAAATCGCTTACTTGAAGTACCTACACCTTACGGAAGCTATATACTGGTGTATATCCGCAACCCGGGGGATTGTTATGGAAATATGGGATAGAGGTAGAACTAAAGGAGGTATAAAATGTCGTATTGCACTGGTAATAGAGTACTATTATGGCAAAATCGCTTACTTGAAGTACCTACACCTTACGGAAGCTATATACTGGTGTATATCCGCAACCCGGGGGATTGTTATGGATATATGGGATAGAGGTAGAACTAAAGGAGGTATAAAATGTCGTATTGCACTGGTAATAGAGTACTATTATGGCAAAATCGCTTACTTGAAGTACCTACACCTTAGGGAAGCTATATTCTGATGTATAACCGCAACCCGGGGGATTGTTATGGATATATGGGATAGAGGTAGAACTAAAGGAGGTATAAAATGTCGTATTGCACTGGTAATAGAGTACTATTATGGCAAAATCGCTTACTTGAAGTACCTACACCTTACGGAAGCTATATACTGATGTATATCCGCAACCCGGGGGATTGTTATGGATATATGGGATGGAGGTAGAACTAAAGGAGGTATAAAATGTCGTATTGCACTGGTAATAGAGTACTATTATGGCAAAATCGCTTACTTGAAGTACCTACACCTTACGGAAGCTATATACTGGTGTATATCCGCAACCCGGGGGATTGTTATGGATATATGGGATAGAGGTAGAACTAAAGGAGGTATAAAATGTCGTATTGCACTGGTAATAGAGTACTATTATGGCAAAATCGCTTACTTGAAGTACCTACACCTTAGGGAAGCTATATTCTGATGTATAACCGCAACCCGGGGGATTGTTATGGATATATGGGATAGAGGTAGAACTAAAGGAGGTATAAAATGTCGTATTGCACTGGTAATAGAGTACTATTATGGCAAAATCGCTTACTTGAAGTACCTACACCTTAGGGAAGCTATATACTGGTGTATATCCGCAACCCGGGGGATTGTTATGGATATATGGGATAGAGGTAGAACTAAAGGAGGTATAAAATGTCGTATTGCACTGGTAATAGAGTACTATTATGGCAAAATCGCTTACTTGAAGTACCTACACCTTACGGAAGCTATATACTGGTGTATATCCGCAACCCGGGGGATTGTTATGGATATATGGGATAGAGGTAGAACTAAAGGAGGTATAAAATGTCGTATTGCACTGGTAATAGAGTACTATTATGGCAAAATCGCTTACTTGAAGTACCTACACCTTAGGGAAGCTATATTCAAATGTATAACCGCAACCCGGGGGATTGTTATGGATATATGGGATAGAGGTAGAACTAAAGGAGGTATAAAATGTCGTATTGCACTGGTAATAGAGTACTATTGTGGCAAAATCGCTTACTTGAAGTACCTACACCTTACGGAAGCTATATACTGATGTATATCCGCAACCCGGGGGATTGTTATGGATATATGGGATAGAGGTAGAACTAAAGGAGGTATAAAATGTCGTATTGCACTGGTAATAGAGTACTATTATGGCAAAATCGCTTACTTGAAGTACCTATACCTTACGGAAGCAATATACTGGTGTATATCCGCAACCCGGGGGATTGTTATGGATATATGGGATAGAGGTAGAACTAAAGGAGGTGTAAAATGTCGTATTGCACTGGTAATAGAGTACTATTATGGCAAAATCGCTTACTTGAAGTACCTACACCTTAGGGAAGCTATATACTGATGTATATCCGCAACCCGGGGGATTGTTATGGATATATGGGATAGAGATAGAACTAAAGGAGGTGTAAAATGTCGTATTGCACTGGTAATAGAGTACTATTATGGCAAAATCGCTTACTTGAAGTACCTACACCTTACGGAAGCTATATACTGATATATATCCGCAACCCGGGGGATTGTTATGGATATATGGGATAGAGGTAGAACTAAAGGAGGTATAAAATGTCATATTGCACTGGTAATAGAGTACTATTATGGCAAAATCGCTTACTTGAAGTACCTACACCTTACGGAAGCTATATACTGGTGTATATCCGCAACCCGGGGGATTGTTATGGATATATGGGATAGAGGTAGAACTAAAGGAGGTATAAAATGTCGTATTGCACTGGTAATAGAGTACTATTATGGCAAAATCGCTTACTTGAAGTACCTACACCTTACGGAAGCTATATACTGATATATATCCGCAACCCGGGGGATTGTTATGGATATATGGGATAGAGGTAGAACTAAAGGAGGTATAAAATGTCGTATTGCACTGGTAATAGAGTACTATTATGGCAAAATCGCTTACTTGAAGTACCTACACCTTAGGGAAGCTATATTCTGATGTATAACCGCAACCCGGGGGATTGTTATGGATATATGGGATAGAGATAGAACTAAAGGAGGTGTAAAATGTCGTATTGCACTGGTAATAGAGTACTATTATGGCAAAATCGCTTACTTGAAGTACCTACACCTTAGGGAAGCTATATTCTGATGTATAACCGCAACCCGGGGGATTGTTATGGATATATGGGATAGAGGTAGAACTAAAGGAGGTATAAAATGTCGTATTGCACTGGTAATAGAGTACTATTATGGCAAAATCGCTTACTTGAAGTACCTACACCTTAGGGAAGCTATATTCTGATGTATAACCGCAACCCGGGGGATTGTTATGGATATATGGGATAGAGGTAGAACTAAAGGAGGTATAAAATGTCGTATTGCACTGGTAATAGAGTACTATTATGGCAAAATCGCTTACTTGAAGTACCTACACCTTAGGGAAGCTATATTCTGATGTATAACCGCAACCCGGGGGATTGTTATGGATATATGGGATAGAGATAGAACTAAAGGAGGTGTAAAATGTCGTATTGCACTGGTAATAGAGTACTATTATGGCAAAATCGCTTACTTGAAGTACCTACACCTTACGGAAGCAATATACTGGTGTATAACCGCAACCCGGGGGATTGTTATGGATATATGGGATAGAGGTAGAACTAAAGGAGGTGTAAAATGTCGTATTGCACTGGTAATAGAGTACTATTATGGCAAAATCGCTTACTTGAAGTACCTACACCTTACGGAAGCTATATACTGGTGTATAACCGCAACCCGGGGGATTGTTATGGATATATGGGATAGAGATAGAACTAAAGGAGGTGTAAAATGTCGTATTGCACTGGTAATAGAGTACTATTATGGCAAAATCGCTTACTTGAAGTACCTACACCTTACGGAAGCTATATACTGGTGTATAACCGCAACCCGGGGGATTGTTATGGATATATGGGATAGAGGTAGAACTAAAGGAGGTATAAAATGTCGTATTGCACTGGTAATAGAGTACTATTATGGCAAAATCGCTTACTTGAAGTACCTACACCTTACGGAAGCTATATACTGATGTATAACCGCAACCCGGGGGATTGTTATGGATATATGGGATAGAGATAGAACTAAAGGAGGTATAAAATATCGTGTTGCACTGGTAATAGAGTACTATTATGGCAAAATCGCTTTCTTGAAGTACCTACACCTTAGGGAAGCTATATACTGATATATATCCGCAACCCGGGGGATTGTTATGGATATATGGGATAGAGATAGAACTAAAGGAGGTATAAAATGTCGCGTTGCACTGGTAATAGAGTACTATTATGGCAAAATCGCTTACTTGAAGTACCTACACCTTAGGGAAGCTATATACTGGTGTATATCCGCAACCCGGGGGATTGTTATGGATATATGGGATAGAGGTAGAACTAAAGGAGGTATAAAATGTCGTATTGCACTGGTAATAGAGTACTATTATGGCAAAATCGCTTACTTGAAGTACCTACACCTTAGGGAAGCTATATACTGATGTATATCCGCAACCCGGGGGATTGTTATGGATATATTTGATAGAGGTAGAACTAAAGGAGGTATAAAATGTCGTATTGCACTGGTAATAGAGTACTATTATGGCAAAATCGTTTATTTGAAGTACCTTCAACTTAGAGCCTGGTGTCTATCCGCCACCTGGGGGTTGTTAAGAGGTTTGTGGTGAAGTAGGAATTAACTTATGCGTTTAGAAGGCCGTGTTATCACAACGAGAATAAATTAAGTTGCAGATGCGAGAAATTAAGAAATTAACTGCGGATGGAGGAAACTGTTTTTACTATAAAAATAGCAAACTGGTCAAAGGATATCCTAAAGCGCTGAACACTTGATTCTTATATGCTGCTAAAGAGGAAAGTGTCGGCCAACGACAACTCTAGGAGAAAGCTAAGCAGAAATCGCTCCTCTAAATCCAGCCCTAAACAAAGCCGTCCCCTCCTGTATATCTGGCAGACACTCCATAACTTGAGGGGCCCCGCTTACCTTCTCTGACTAACAGGCTCTGTAAGATCCACGGATGGTAAGAAAGTCGTTATCCTAAATCAAACTCAACTATAAATTGATTGGCAACGACAATACGTGGGAACCGGGGCGTAACGAAAACGTCATCTGATTTGGTCGTCAAAGAATACGTCAAGCCGAGCATAGCAAACTTGAACATCGCTTTAGAGACCCGCTCGACCGTGAAATGGCTGTAGTCAAGTTCGATTCTGTGTGAGTGAGGCTATGATAGAAAACAGTGCAGCGGTCCAATTTAGGAGCCTTTGCGAAATGATTGCAGTTTATTTTAAATTGGAAATATCGGATTACTGACAGTTACCATGGCAACGGGTGTCAGTGGCCGACATTTATTGACGAACATTGTCTGAAGGTGTTTTATACAAAGTATTGGTTTCAATTGATATCAATAAAACATTTTGTAAATAACTTAGTTTTAGAAGGGAAATCTCATTTTATTTCAAACAAGATTTTCTTTTTTTAAAGCTATATATATATTTCATTTTTTTAATCTCTGGTAGTTTTTTCTGCAAAAGGTTTTCCTGGTCGCCCTTGTCCTCGTCGTCACTTAAACTTTGTAACTAAATTCCTTCTTTTTTAAAATTACTTTTATTTTTTTTTTTTAAGAATGATTTTGTAGGAAGTAGATAAAGAATTGTAATTTAATATATTTTTTTTAAAGGCCAGTCACTATGAAACATAGGATTTTGCTATAGATACGATTAAGGCAGGTGGATACACACCCTGGATTTAGGGAGATCACGATATCACGTATGTTAGACCTACTCTCTATCGGGGTCATATAGAGGTCATTACGTCTTCTTTTAGGAACGAGGAGAATTAGGAAGTTTATGTGAAATTAGAAAGGATAAATGTAAGGAGATTATATAATGATCACCTAGTACTGGAGGTAAGGAAAATTATAGCATCGTGGAAACATTGTCGCTTATCTGCTCTGTAACGAGCGTCTACCTGAGGAAATTAGAGAAGAGAAATGATGAATCTAACTAAAAATATATTAAATTTACAAATTTTCTGAAACGAAAAGATATTTTACTTATAAATCCAAAAAACACTATAATAATGCCAGTTTTTATAATCTGTATTACAATTGATTTTAAATGCAATTTTTATTATTTACTGATGTAAATGTACCACCTTAACTGTTGCCTATTTAAATTACTTGTTTCGTTTTCGGGTTTCAGTTTTAGACTGTTGCAATTTCATTTGACGTCATGGATTAATTTACTTTGTTTAATAAAACCACCCTCTGTCCGTCTTTTGTTCTTGTGCTGAATATCTTTAACTGTGTGATCGTTATATAACTATAGAAACTAGATCCCTTCGGTTAGTGCAACCTATTATAGGATACAGCAAATTCTCTATAATCCGACCCCTCCATGGATTAATTTAGTTTGTTTAATAAAACCACCCCTATCCGTCTTTTGTCGTTGTGCTGATTATCTTTACCTGTGTGATCGTTATATAACTCTAAAAACTAGATCCGAAGATACAGTAAACTCTATGATCCGGCCCCTCCAGTAATCCGGCGTTTTTTACAAGGACGAAAGATGTAAACATAATCAATATGTATACATAACTTATATATTTTTCACTGCATGTCGATGTCAGTGACCGAGTCACCTTCACGGCGCGCCGTCCGGTTATAGTTGTGTAGCTATACCGTAGCTATATACGTAGCTATATACGTAGCTATATACAAACGTTTTCGAACCTGATATGACCAATGGAGAAACTTGTAGCTAACCTGACACTGTTAGCAAAATATAATGAAGAAAAAGAAGAGAACAACTGGTGAAACACAACAGAGCACAAATGCTAAGCATTCTGATAATGAAAAGAATGTGGATGACGACTTAATGTTACCTGCGAGATACAATTAAGCATCAAAAATCTCGAAACAGACTACGGACGACGTAAGCGAGTGGCTAACCGGAGAAAAAGAAGAAAACAAAGTTTTTGACAAATAAAGAAAATATCGAGCGGTTGGAAAGAGAGAGAGAGAAAGAGAGCAGAAAGAAGAAGACATAGTGCCAGTGCTTCTTCAGTCATTCGCAACATCCATTAAGAGGGCAGAAGAAAACGTAACAGCGAGTGCTATCTTGTAACGAGTAATGAAACGACTAAAAAAGGTTTTAAAACCATTTCAAACCAAAAAGCAGAAAGAAATGTACATTTTTTAAACCTGCTGAGCAATGCGAATAATGTAAGTTTAAATGACTTTAATCACTTAAACAATAGTTTATGACTATCCGAACTTTATTTTTTGATACTTTGTTTAATGTAAATTATTTCTGCTTTTTGTTTGGTAATGGTAGCTGCTTTAGTGTGGTTGTTTATGTTTATTTTCACGTATGTAGGTGTTAAGTTGTGAGTTAGACATAATTTATTGAATTGTATGTGAGCATGTATTTTCCTAACCTTAAAAACCGTATTCCTGTATTCTTGGACTGCAGCTTGTCTTGCTGTGTTGAATTCTTGAATTTTGTAGTCCATCACGTTCGGTGAATCTTATTAATCACTTAAACAATAATCACTTAAACTTTAAAGTTCGGATAGTCATAAACTATTGTTTAAGTAATTCATAAGATTCACCGAACGTAATGGACTACAAAATTCAAGAATTTAAATGACTTTTAAAACGGTATTGTAAGTCTTTTTTGAATTTTTTTGGTTCCAGCGTTAAATATAAAGTGACCTATTATTGTGAAGTACAGACCAGCATATTCTCGGTTTATAATTTCAAGTACAGTACAGGGCTGATTTCCTATGTCTTCTTTATTTTTCGGGCATTATACATAAATATTGTACAATGTACATTGTGTTTTTAATAGATCCTCCTGTAATCCCGCAGTATCCCAACATATCTGCCGGATTAGTGAGAGTTTACTGTATATAGTTGTAGATAAAGATATAGTTGTCACAAAATTACGATATATTCACTATGCAAATGATTTGAGGAAATAAAGAGGTATGTATTTATTAAAACGGTTAATCTAATTTAAATTTAATCTTCTGTCAGAAGGTATATAAAGTTTTTTTACAAATCTTTTACAGGTTACAAAAATTCTTTAAATTCTAAAGTTTTGTAAGAAATTTAAAATTATTTCAATTTCTTAAATGATATACAACATTTTTACTTATAGTTTTCCGATAATACAAGTTGACAGTATTCTGATAAATGTTAAACTAATAAACTGTAAAATGTTTTTCAATGGTTTTTTTTGGTCAGTTGGGTGATATTTGCGAGTAATCGTGCTCTATCTTTTGTTTTTTAGCTTAAATTTGTTAATGAGTGTCTGAGTAGTAGATACTGTTTATTATAAACTGATCTTCCAATAACCACTAAATTCGACACATCGGGCTTCCTAAAAGACAGAAAACGTGATATCCCTTCTTTAATTGTGTTATAAATTTCTTTTTTCAACATCTGAACTTGTTGCTTCCCATTCTATGTTTTGTCATTTGTACTCTGGTCCAAAATGGCGAACTCAAGTTTCATCACAAGTTCAACTGTTGGTTAGCAAAGTCTTCCCATTAAACTATTTATACACTTTTTGAGTTCTTTTTCCTTATATTGTGTTAACTTCTTTTGGGACCCACCTTATACGGGGTTTGTTGTAACTGAGCTTGTTACTGACAACGTTATGCACTGTATCAACGCTAAATACAACCGTTTGTGCTATAGGATCTACTGTTATTCGCCGATATTTATATCGAATAATGTTAACAATCTAGTTTCAAATGACGCTGTTGAGACATCAACGGCCGGCCAGAAAGTTGCTTACTTGTCACTGATGATCGACAGTTTTAAAGTATTCCCACTCATAGATATTTCCACGGTTCATAACTATCACCATGCGGTGAAATTATTCGAGAAGACATTTTTCGGTTTTTCATCTTCATGAACACAAACATTATTACTCAATGTTGTTCAGTTAATGTGGAAACTTCAATTTCGTTGTTAAAATGCAGTTTTAAGGTTAGAAACAAAACAATTATAATAATATTTGTTTTAAATTACCAAACGCACCCTACAAACTGTTTTATTTTTCTCTTACGACACTCGTATTCCTTCTATATATTATAGACTAAATACAGGCCGTGACTCGAGTCTTTTTAGAAAAGATTTTCTCGCTAAGTTTGCTCATATTTACTTGCGTCTATTTTACCGATGTTTTGCTTTTTACGGTGGCTTGTGCTAAAAGCAAATCTGAAGTTTATGGCATAAAAGGAAATGGTTCAAATTTTATTTATGTTCATAAAACAGTCTTCCTGATAAGAAGAACGAAACCTTTCTTGGTCGTTCAGAGCAGCTCGCTGAGATGCTTTATACTACAAGGGATTTTATATTATAAAAAGTGGCGTCTTTCAGTCTTAACAACATTTAATATTAAAAAGCTTTAAAATATAAGTTTCTTTCTCTCTCAATATTGCTTAAATGCATTTTCCTTATAGCTTTTAATGTCTCCTTAAATATCCTTTTGTAACTATAAAAGATTTACCTTTTTATGAAACGTTGTATCGGTGCAACTTTCGTTAGCACTAACTTTGAAGTTAATGGGTATGTTGAATGCATTTTTGTTACCAGTAAAATTCATTGCTTAAAACTCCTTGGATTTTATTTTTTTTAAACTTGTTTTTTTTTTGTTTTAGAACGATAAACCATTTTCTTATATTTCAATGCAGCTCGCTGAGATGCTTTATACTACAAGGGATTTTATATTATAAAAAGTGGCGTCTTTCAGTCTTAAAAACATTTAATATTAAAAAGCTTTAAAATATAAGTTTCTTTCTCTCTCAATATTGCTTAAATGCATTTTCCTTATAGCTTTTAATGTCTCCTTAAATATCCTTTTGTAACTATAAAAGATTTACCTTTTTATGAAACGTTGTATCGGTGCAACTTTCGTAAGCACTAACTTTCAAGTTAATGGCTATGTTGAATGCATTTTTGTTACCAGTAAAATTCATTGCCTAAAACTCCTTATATTTTATTTTTTTTTAACTTGTTTTTTGTGTTTTAGAACGATAAACCGTTTTCTTATAATATTTCAATGTATATGAGGTATATACGAGGTATATATATATATATATATATATATATATATATATATATATATATATATATATAGAGAGAGAGAGAGAGAGAGAGAGAGAGAGAGAGAGAGATTGAGATGGAAAAGAGAATATACAATACTGACGAATAACGATAGTTTGTATACAATAATGGACAACGATTATAGTTACAGAGTGCAAGAAAAATTACAATAATGAAGGTGAAAAAATTAATTTAAGAAACAACAGTAATTCATAAAAAAAAATATAGAGACTTAAATAAAACGTAATATTCATTCTATTGATATTTAAAAATAAATTACAAAGTTATATAAAACCTGTAAGAAGCCCACAATTGGCCAAATATTGCCTGAAGTGAACAGGTCATTATGAGAATCATTATGATGTAGAACATTATTCTATTGTATATAAATTATTATTATTTTAATATAGAATACTATAATATTTTAATAATAATTATAAATTTATTTAATCGAATATTTTAATAATTTACTACTAATATTATCTATATTTTAACATGTAAAACTATTTCAATTACAAGATTTGTTTTAATGAATATACTTTTCAAGAAAAATATAAATTAAAACAATTCTTGTGCTTGAAATATTCATATTCATTTATTATATTACAAGAAAACATATCACCGTATTTAATACTTATAGTCTGCTATACATATAATATAGGATAGGAATAATAAAAATATCACAACCCTCCTTTAAAATATATTGTCGCTAAAACATTTAAACATATATAAGTATTTTTATTTAATGTCTGTTAATAACTATTAAATTTTTGTATGGACTTTTATATTGACAGATCACAGACAACTAATTCATGTTTTTTTAACACTCAACGTTTCGAATTTCTTACCGAAATTCTTTTTCAATAGCTCGTTTTTATTAAACCAATATACAACATAGCTTACAATTTATAAAATTTATAACATTACATAAAACATAATAAAAATCAACAATACAAAACTCTTAATAAATATTCTCATTTACAAGTCAGATATATCACAATAAAACAATCACAATACATACTATTTGTAAATAAATATTTACATATGCAGATTCACATATTGTACATACACAGATACATACATATTTGACTTGTAAATGAGAGTATTTATTAAGAGTTTTGTAGTGTTGTTGATTTTTAATATATTTATGTAATGTTATGAATTTTATAAATTGTAAGCTGTGTTGTATATTAGTATGTTACACTAGCCTATAGTAGCACTTACATTTTATTTTTGAGGATGGCCGTTCAATGAGGTACATCTCCCGACCGTGCTCGATAATCAAAAATTTAGTGTTACTATAGCAAGTGTAACTTATTAACATATGTTCAAGTGTTTTTAGTGAAAAACTAATAGCTCAAGTGAAGATGGAATCAAATAATATATTTTATATATAAAACAGATGTACTTAAGTTATGGGCGAATCGTGTGGTAAATATGGAACCGTTTGCTTAAAATTCCTTTTTCTGTTGGTTAATTTAATCTTACTAGATATTTTTAAAACATTATCAATTTTAACTACCAATATTGTAGTTAAAATCTGTTGACTTGGTGTAAGAAAATGTGAACGAAAACGTCCTGTCTCAGTTTGCAACTGTAATCAATGAACTAAGAGTGGCAAAAGTAAGTGTTGAATGGACGAATGTTTTTAGAATAGCTAGTACACTAAATCACTATGGCAACAATAGAGTTTGCTGCTGCGTCCCATTGCACCAGTCCTCATTAATTTTTCCATTTTCTTTTATCGGTAAAATTTCGGTGTATAAACGATTCCAGATGTATGGTTTGCGTGTTGGACATGTTCTATAAACTGTAAACCTTTAATAAAATCTGTTTTAATTAGTCAAAATAATAACGAATACCATTTCACAATCTCTTCATTATACTAGTTTGAATGATGAAGTCATCTCATCAACGACGAGATAACTACATATTTTAATTATTCTAATAAATAATTATTATTGTATAATTTATAGGTACCATTTTCAGTTATTATTTAATTATTACTTTTCCTACAAGTTAATCTCTAGTTATGGTTTAGTCATAGCTTAGAATTTGTGTATTTATACTCATTGACGATGGTTTTCTTTTATTGAAACGCACCCGAGAAAAAAATTATTACTTGTGAGTTGTTAACTTGTTATTGTTACCTTTACTCACACGTTAAGCTCCCAATAGTGATATAAACATAACCTAAGCCTATGAGAAGCCTCTTTACAGTGAACGTGTTACTGTATGGTGCGGAATGTCACGACTTGGAATCATAGCCTATATTTTTTTGAAGAGAGTAGTGATGCTCAAAGGTAAAAGTCAAAATAGTGAACTCAAAATCTCACCGAAAATTAGTTTAATAAACAAACACACAAATTTACAGTGATGCTGTTACTGTAAAGTCAAAAAGGTATGCCAACATGATTGAGGAATTATTTTGATCCTGCATTACAAGAGCGGGCTCACGAGAATGTGCAGTGCCACAGCTCATACTACCTGTATAGCAATGAACATTTTGAGGCAAAAGTTCCTGGTTTATTGATTTCTCGACTAGGAGACATTGGGGGACCAGCACATTCCCATGACTTAACCTTTTTTTGTGGGGTTCATGTAGATAGTGAAAATTATACACAAACGTGGTTAAGAGGGGATGTTATACGAGGGAAGTGAAAGTTAAACACAAACGTGGTTACGAAGGAATGATATACGAGGGGAGTGAAAGTCATTCACAAACGTGGTTACGAGGGAAAAATATACGAGGGGAGTGAAAGTTATACACAAACGTGGTTAAGAGGGGAGTGAAAGTCATCCACCAACGTGGTTACGAGGAAAAATATACGAGGAGAGTGAAAGCTATACACAAACGTGGTTACGATGGTATGATATATGAGGGGAGTGAAAGTTATACACAAACGTGGTTACGATTGTATGATATACGAGGGGAGTGAAAGTTATACACAAAGGTGGTTACGAAGGGATGAGAGAAGGACAGGAGAAATAACGGAATTGTACATTTTGAGGAAAATGCGATAGAATTTTATCTGGTCAGTTCTTTTCCTTTATATAGGCGTAAAACTATGTTACCTTTAGAAAAAATAAGTAACAAACATTTCTTAATTATTTAAGAGAATGAAAAAGGAAAATTAAGAATTTTTAAACTTTTAAACGTCATAAACAAGAATAAATAATTAGAAAAACAAAACTAAGAGAGCAATATCTTTTTGTATTTCGGCATACCATTGAGATAAATCAGATCTTTTCTTAATTTTTCAAATAAAGCAAAGACTTCTAGCACATCTAGTGACCTTGTGTCGTTTATGAAGACATCTTGTGCCGGAATCGGTTCTGTAAGAGTTTAGAACAAACCCGAGTTCCCAGAACTCCTTAATAGAAATGAACGCTTGAATCATTAAAGCCTGTTGCAGAAAACGATTTAATCATCTATCCGCCGATTAAATTCAATGGAAGCTAAAGAGATAATTTCACTTGTCAAGACTGTCTGCCCAACTATTAAACGTTGTAATTTAATGAGCGTCGACATGTGTTGCAAACGGCAAGGTTAGACAAGGTAAACTTATCTAGGCGATGGAATATTTTAATAGACATAAGGAAAAGTAAGTAATTTGTGGCGGTATTATTTTCTTTTTAGACGAACTTTTAAAGTACATTGAGAGAGAAATCATTGTGATAGTGACCCTGTTTTTAGGAAAGCGTTTCGCGTTTGAAACTGAGTGTAAGTTGGTCTAAATGCAACATAGAGCGTAGTTTATCAATGTAAACTTTATTCCAGCAATACAAGGTTTAAGGAAAATATCTAACCTAAGGTTACTCTCATGATGTTATATAGAATACCACTGTAATAAAAAGAAATCATTGCGCTTTAATTATTTAAAACATAAATTATTTAATTTGAACATAAATACAGAACAAAGTATAATAGCGTATACTTGTACTCATAATATAACTAAAATGAAGCATTCAAGATGTGTCAAAGTTAACTGTCTAAGAACAGTGAGAACTATGTGAGTTTAAACACCTCACTGAGTTGTTATACAGTTACGTGACTTAGAGTGATTTTAGGTTTTCTGCTCACTCCTTAAATAAAAATCTCTCATTTTTGTCTGACGTAAAGGTTGAGTAGGAAATATTACATCAAAGTGGCATTAAATACATTATTACCAAACATTTGTAAAGCTTTTCACTTGATTAATAAACCAATTAACGAATTGCTGAATTTATATTTTGAGTAAAGTTTTACAAAACGTATTGAGATCAAATGTTTTCAAACACACTAGGCGATCTTCGACAGTTTTCAAGACACTGAAAGAGAAACACTGAAAAATATCTTACTAAGACAAACCTGACAAAACAGACACTAGTGAAGTTTAACACTGATTAAGAAAGACATGACGATGAGAAAGGCTGACGAAGAAAAACATGACGAAAAGAGACACTGACTAAGAGTGGCAGCCGAAGTGAAACACTGATTAAGAAAGCCATGACGAAGAAAAACCTGACGAAAAGAGGCTGCCGATGTGAGACACTGATTAGGAAGAAGACACTAACGAAGAAATAAGACTATAACTAAGAAAGACACTGACGAAGAGAAACATCGAAAAATATCTTGCTGACTAAGACAAACCTGACGAAACAGACACTGACGAACTGATTAAGAAATACATGACGAAGAGAGAGGCTGACGAAAAGAGACACTGACTAAGAGAGGCAGCCGAAGTGATACACTGATTATGAAATACATGACGAAGAAGAGGCTGACAAAGAAAAACATGACGAAAAGAGATACTGACGAAGAGAGGCAGCCGAAGTGATACATGACGAAGGAGAGGCTGACAAAGAAAAACATGACGAAAAGAGACACTGACTAAGAGTGGCAGCCGAAGTGAAACACTGATTAAGAAAGCCATGACGAAGAAAAACCTGACGAAAAGAGGCTGCCGATGTGAGACACTGATTAGGAAGAAGACACTAACCAAGAAATAAGACTATAACTAAGAAAGACACTGACGAAGAGAAACCTCGAAAAATATCTTGCTGACTAAGACAAACCTGACGAAACAGACATTGACGAACCGATTAAGAAATACATGACGAAGAGAGAGGCTGACGAAAAGAGACACTGACTAAGAGAGGCAGCCGAAGTGATACACTGATTATGAAATACATGACGAAGGAGAGGCTGACAAAGAAAAACATGACGAAAAGAGATACTGACGAAGAGAGGTAGCCGAAGTGATACACTGATTATGAAATACATGACGAAGGAGAGGCTGACAAAGAAAAACATGACGAAAAGAGATACTGACGAAGAGAGGCTGCCGAAGTGAGACACTGATTAAGAAAGCCATGACGAAGGAGAGGCTGACAAAGAAAAACCATGACGAAAAGAGATACTGACGAAGAGAGGCAGCCGAAGTGATACACTGATTATGAAATACATGACGAAGGAGAGGCTGACAAAGAAAAACATGACGAAAAGAGATACTGACGAAGAGAGGCAGCCGAAGTGATACACTGATTATGAAATACATGACGAAGGAGAGGCTGACAAAGAAAAACATGACGAAAAGAGATACTGACGAAGAGAGGCTGCCGAAGTGAGACACTGATTAAGAAAGACATGACGCTCATATGAAGTAGAGGCAACGGCCAGTCGGAGTGTATGGAAACCACTATTCTCATCTAAATAGTCACAACCATTTTGAACAGGGTAAAAGTATGTAAAACCACCTAAGGAAAACCAAATACCGTTGCAAAGGTATTCTTGTACAGAAGAATAAATTATAGAAAACACGAGACTTGGCGGATTTCGTCATTATTAATGTATTATTCATTAAAAGACTGGAATTTTTATTAAAGTAATTACATAACGGCAAGTAGGAGTTTAATAACATGTAAATTGCCGTTGATTCTCACCGTTGCCTACCTTTAGAATAGCAAAAGTTTGATTTTAATTCCATCTCAGCTAATTACAGTTTTGATTGTAGTTGAAAAAATCGATTGTTTAGTCCGAATCTAGTTATGCAACTTTTTTATACAACAACAGAAAACTTGTTCAACTAGTCGTTAATAAACTAAATTAATAGTGTCTGCATATAAAACTGGTGCAAAATGTTATAAAATTACATTCCACTTAACGAAGTGATGGAAACGTTAAAAGGGCTTAGATTTATACATTTAATTCAATTTATACATCTGAGTGCAATAAACGTAATTGTTCCAGGAGTAATTTTTTTAATTCTTTGCGCTCAAATTTTAAATATATTTAATGTCACCACATAAAAAACATCTGCGTGGGATGAATCTATAGAATATGACGTCATCGCTTGAGTACCCACAAAAACGAGTGTAACAATCCGGAGATGTAGGAATTTGTGCCGAAGATTTCCGAATGCAAAAAATGGCGGCTCATCCGAACAGCTATTTTCGTGTTCACTTAAAGGTTATGTTTAAGTCCTTTCACAATACAAATTCTTTAAATTTGATTAAATTATGTATTACGTGTGATTTCATACATTAAAGGATAACTTCATTAATTAAGATCTATTAACAACTTTATTAACTACATTCTATTATTATTGCCTAAATTATTTTATTGTTAACTAGATTTTAATAAAACTTGTTAATTAGATTCTTCAAATGAAGTACTCACGTCTGTAGGTCTGTCCACTAACTTCATTATTTTTTTATCTCGTTGTCCGAACTATTGGACTTCGGAAACTTAACTAATATTTGCGTTCTGCCTATCGTTATATTTAAAGTGACGTAGAGCATCTTACGCTCTTCAATGGCTCTCAGTATCTAAGTCGTACCACGACGTTTAATCGCTCATGTTATTTGATTTCTTTGTGCAAAGTTCTTCATCCCTTCTCTATTTGCACCTTTTTTTCCTATTTATAACGGGCCGCTTTACTTGTCTTTTTGCTTTCCCTGGAAGTCGGAAGATATCTTTATTCCCCTTCGGTTGTAGCGCCAGGAGAATCAATGTCTTTTCCTCAGGCCCACCTAATGGTATCTACCCTTCCAAATTTTTTTTTACCGAGAGTAATAGTTCATATAGAATGTCTTAATGGACCCGATAGTAGGACTACTTTAGTACGTGATCCAATAGGATTGTACATACCATGATCACACTACATTCTCTCTGAGGGAGGTTTACATCTTAATAAAAATCCCATTTAATCCTACCTATATCCATAATCGTTTCCTATCCTTATAGCCAAACTCGCTAATCGACACAAAGTTACACGGAAACCTATCTTCTTCCATGCGTTAACGTACTTTATTTGATGTTTGTGATATTTGTCTTCTACATCTTCGTTTTTGGCTTATTTAACAGACTCTAGTGATTTCTTTCATGATTGGTCTATTTTAATTGTGTGAAAATGTTAAAATGAAGCGATTTAACTGGTGTCGACGGAACTGGGGAGTAAAATGTTTTGAAAATGATTAATTGCGTCTCTACTGACGTCAAACGCTTCATAAAGTTACACCAGTCTTAAATAAACCTGTCTTGTCTTTATACAGTGTTCAAAGTGGCCTCAGTAGATTGTGTGCTTGCGCGCGCGCGCGCACGCGTGTTTTTGTGTGTGTGACCGTGTGTGCTTTGTATTTAAAGCAGTTTCTCTCATACTATGATTGTAATTCTAATAAAGCGACGTCAAGAACGCTATTTAGGATAAATCCTCTGTAAATCCTAGCTTAAGTCATTAAACACGTAATCGACATTAATAAATAAACATTATGACTGGATTTACCTACCAAGTAGTGTTAGGACTACTTAGCACACTGGATAAGGCACGGTGCGGCGTTTTGCCTTAAGACGCCTTAAGCGAAGTGATTTGCATTGGTTTAAATGAAGCTGCCACACACTGGATCAGGCACGGCGCGGCGTAGCGAGACAGTGCCTTAAGGCGCTTTGTATTGCCTCGTCAATTTTCGTCCGTCGGGGAAAAGGCAAAAGACAAATTGTTCTGCGCATGCGCGGAGATAGCGGGAATAGGTGTTTTGTACTCTTGGGATACATTTCTTAGAAAAAGAATCATTTTTTTGTTAAAGTGTTAGAAGTTAAACAACAGTTGGTAATAGATTGTTATTCAATTTTTCTATTACGTTTTTATTCATCCAATCAAGTTCAAATATATTTTTTTAACCTGTAGTGTATTTTAATTGATATTAATACAGTTTTTTAAAAACATTTATTCATTTCTTGTTTAAATCTCTCTAATTTAGTGAATTAGAAAAGAAATAAAAATTTGACGTCAGCACACTCCAGCGTGACCGCTGAGCGAACATAAAACACACAAAAATCTGCTTCAGTTGGACCATATCGATGAGAGGTTTATTTTTCTGTATCTTCTGTCTATTGTATGACTATTTTGGGAGTGCGGGCAGGGTGGAAGGTTATAGGTTAGGTTAAGTTATACAGTATTAAAGGTAGAGATGTCCCAACAATTTTAATGACATGAAAATATTATGTCATATTATGCATTTGTATTCAAATTTTAGAACCAAAAGCATACTGGGACTGGAGATGCCGTGCCGTGCCGTATGCTGCTACTAACCATTGGGCAAGACACGGCGAGGCAAGGCAAAAACGTCTCGCCACGCCTCGCCGCGCCGTGCCTTATCCAGAGTGTTGTCGCCCTTTAACTGTCTGACTATACAGAAGTCTTCAGGGACACGGGAAAAGTTTAAAATATGGGGTGACGACGTGACGTCTCAAACATTTCTAATTTTGAAAAGAAAACAAAAATAACTTTACATTACACACAAAATCAAGTTTTTTGTAAAACAGAGCGCTTTTTTATGCTACATTAGAATACAGACAAGCTTCAAAGTGTCCGTAAAAACGATTTGGTCATAAAATAACAAATAGAGGCTTTAACCTGGAAGCCAACTTGTTGACAATTGAAGTATTGAAGTGCTGGCCTCAATTTTTATGTACCTTGTTTCTGGGAAGGAGGATATCGTGTTTCACTTATAATACCAGTCACCTCGTGGATTAAATACATTATTTCTTATAATAAAATCTATCACTATAGTTTGTAGCTTCTTGTTTGCTAGATTGTAATTTTGTTATAATTTTGAATAAGTCCCTCTGATTATGATGACATGGTATTTTTATTTGTTATTTTTTATTATTTTTGGGGGTTCTTCCAATAATGTCATTGTAATAAAATCTATCCCAATGCGTTGTAACTATATTCTGTACAAAGTGGATACTTTGCACAGTATAACATAGTGCTGTTTTATAAAAAAACGTTATTTTCAAAGGTTTTGTGTTTTTAAAGTAACGTTAATTTTGGATTTTGATTCGTTGTCAACATTTTTTTTCTGATATTCCAGGAGACTTTCAGCATTATTGCCAGTTGTAAAGTTTCCACCAATATCGATTAAGTTTAATATATATATATATATAATATTTTAATAAAGCGAAAGTAGTTATTTATGTACATTCCGTTCTTGGATCCTTCAGTTCTGGCAACTAGAAGAGTACCTACATTTTGCGGCTCTTTACAGGCTTCCAAAATAGTTCTATTTCCTTTCTTTTGTATTTGTATCCCATCCCGGCAGTGCCTAATACTTAGCCAAACCTACTTTAGAATATCGTTGTAGCGTAGTGGTGGCCACTTTACTTACCTTGTATACCGTATGATCAGGGCAATGCAGCACTAGAACGCTAACATCCTAAAGGTAGAGAACTATCTAAAATCCAGCATGTGAAACCATGGCCCCACGAATCCAACTTCAAACCCATGACATTCCAGACTATGTAAGTAGTGTCAGTCATGAAGCGGAGGGCTTGGTGCTTGTGGTAACTGTAAGAGCCAAAACCCTTACTGTACTCAACTACTTACCGACCCATTCTGGGGAGAGACGAGTGCTCCAACCAGAGCGTGCGCGTTCTTACTCTTTTCCAGAGTTACTCGGGATTAGCAGCACCTTCTAAACGGGCCGATTTTACGTATCTCTAGAACAGTGTTCTTATTCGTAAATACCTAAGGGAAGGACCCTCAGACAGGGATAGCCGTAGCCCGACATGTCACCTACTAATGAGCCCTTAAGAGCTCGCAATTAAATTATAAGGACATTATGGCATCTCGAGAGGAGTATCGCTTACCTAAAGTAAACCTTCAGACAATTCGTTTAGAGAGAGGAGTTTACTCCCCATCTCGGTCTCCCTGGAGTCATAAAGTGACTGACCAAATGACCTGAAGAAGGAAAAAAAGGCAAAGTAATGAAATTGAAATGATCAAAGGTTTCTGTCTTAACATTAAAACTCATAACATTTCAAATAACATATCCCTAAAAGGTTTATTTATATTACAAAAACTTAATTATGAATTTAAGTATCTACATAAAGTGATTAAGTAATCATGACATCTTCCATTGCAAGATATTATTTATTTCTCCTCCAAATATTTCTTTAATTGATTTAATTATCGATGTTTTAAGGCAACATTAGTCTAAGTGTTATCACGAAGTCTCATAAAGTGTTTAGTAGCCATTACTCCATGTAAATACTCAATGAGTCGTGGATCATTTGTCACGCTCCTCAGGGGGTGGGGGTGTTCAAGTAGGAAGCGTTGGTTCGAGTTTCAACAATTACTGCAGAGATTTTTCATCTGAGTTTATGCTGTGCAAATCGCTATACAGTTGAATATACTATATAAAAAACAAGTCAGACATATCATTTATTTGCTACGCCCATAAATAAAATTTTGTTTTAAACAAGCTATATAAACGACAATTTTTTAAAGTCAATTCATACCTAGGTCAACAAAGAGAAATATAAATTTCCTTACTTTTTATTAAATAATTACAATTAAAATAATAAAACTAACATAACTTATGCGTTAAAACAGCTTTTCTACCACATAACCTATAACATAAAATCAGATGTTCTACGAAATCATATGCTATCACTTGTTTTATGTCAAATGGGGCGATTAACTACATTCTATGCATTGCCCCTTTTGTGAAAAGTTTTTCTCCCATACAAAACTAAAATTAATTCATTAAATTTAATTAATGAATTAATATTTGAAAAAACTGTATTAACTTCGATTGTTATCCACTACAAGTTTAAAATAATGTGTTTGAGCTTGAGTGGAGGTATAAAAAGTTATTCAATTAACGATTGAAAATTTGAACAAGATATATAAGGAGAGTGTGAACTAATAGAAGGAATTTAAAAGTAAATATTTATAAAAATTGGGAAGTATTTTTTAAAGAAATCTTTCGTTTTAGAATAAAATTACGGTCGTTTTAATGAGACAAGAGTAATCATTTTATTAGAACGACTTTTCTACAACTGATTTGTTGTCCTTTTCAAACCTCCTATATTCATAAACACAGATCCGACTATCAACATGTGCTTTGTGGGAAACTATGCTTTGTGTGTTTACAATGTTAAATCAGGATTGCATTTCCCTGGTTCATTGATTAACTCTGAAAACCTTTGGCAAGAGTCAAACGGGTTTCGCATAACTGACGCTTTGATGTTGGCGCACCGCAGTTAGCTTTGTGTAGACGGAGTTTACATATTGCACTCCGTGTACCGCACTCAGACATTGCTGTGCCAAGTTCCTTGTTTGTTACGTTCTGCGTGACCCAAAACGTTGATAACTTCCGGACAGGAGGTCTGGTTCTCTAAATTAGCGCGTCTTTTAAAGATATTTTTCCTAAGTAGTCTGCGTTTACCGTCAAACCGAAACACCTGTTACCTGGTATTAAATACACATCTCTTTGGCTGAGTGAAGCGATCTGTTCATGCAATGCCATAATTTTCCCTGTAACCCTGCACCCTCTTTTCCTTCTTCTAACGGGTAGACTCCTCTTTATGATCCCGATAGGTTCTACAAGACACACGTCATGCAATGATCCCTTCCTGTATCGTCTTCTAGGGGATTTTATATCCACCTTTTATTGATGACCTTTTCAATCCTTGGTATATTAGCCATAATGGGTAATATTCCTAAAAAGGGAACAATCACAATTTTATCACTTGTATAAATGAATCAAAGATTATCTATTTATTATGAAGACGTTTCTACATCTAATTTCTTGTGTGTTTTAGTCTTATATACTCGTATTTATAAAATTTCTAGTCGTTTTTGCTCGGAAAATTAATTATAATATAATTTCTAAATATATTATTATTATATAATTTTCTATATTATCAACTACCCAAGTATAACTTTAGTTCAACGATTATTTAACATTTGTTCTTCTTTATTATTATTTATATTTATTATTTATTAAATTTGTTGCTTGGTGTGTGTTTAATATTATTATTTTTATTTTATATGAGTTTAAGTCATATTTAAATCTTTAGTTATAGTTACTTAATTAGTTTTATTATTATTAGAAAATTTATTTTTTTAAATTTTTGTCGTTTAAATCAATAATTTTATTTGCTTTTATATTTGCTTTCTGGTCTTGTTAAAAATTTAATATTCAGTTTTTATTCTCTCTAATTTTAGATTACTTTTATATAGTTTATTGTTTTTACTACTTTTCCTGTTACTACTACAATCCCATTTGGATGTTTGTCAGGAAACATTTTTCCGTTTCACTTATTTTCACCTCGTTTCTTTTCTAATTTATTTTATTATTATTATTATTATTTTTTGTTTAAAATATTTTGCCTGTAATAACCGTTGCTTGGCGATGATAACCAACATGGGTTTTTCGCCAAGAAAAAAAATCTCTTCTAATTTATGGTTATACTTGAAATTATTTCAAATTGTGAGAAACTATTTAAATTAGAAAATATTTTGTTCAGTCGTTGTATAGGCTGCCTAAGGGATCGATACTGCTAGATAAGGAGAATAAAAGCGTTGGCGTTTATGGGCCATTCAAAACTCGAGCAGTTTTCAGTTTTAACCGGCGCTCAATGTATAAACAAAGCATAATTAATAGCATCGTGCAGACAACGACGAGCCCGATAACAACTTTTTTTATATAGTTTCTACATGCCTCGCTTTATGGTTTCAGCTGTTTGTTCTGCGTAGCAGATTACCTACATTAAAACGCCATTATTATATTTATATGTTAACCAGTTGTACTTAGAAATAAAAAAATATTTTTCGTTTCTTGCATTACACACTTGTATGGCCTTTATAATATTGTATAAAAAATAATATATAATTTCTAAAGAATATAACATTTATAATTTTTAAGTTTTCTTATGAATTTATAATGTAAATTGAGTAACGAATTAAGATAAAGAATAATTTCACTGTGTTTTCAGGTTTTTTCATTCATATATTTTCAAAACACGAGTTTCTTAACTTTTTTGTTTTGACTGTTATTAATTAGTCCATGTTATTTTAAAATTATTTATCGTTTACAATTAATAATAACCTAATTTTTGCCTGACTAAGCCTATCGTCCGTTACAATACACTATTGAACTGATTGGATGACGTCATACAAAAATACAGTATGAACATATCTCACATTTTGTAAAGCTTAGTCTATAAGAAATATGACTTTTTCTTTTTTTTTTATTAATCAACGTAAATCTCTTAGGTACCATATGTTCCGCTGATCCTAGCAATGTCATATTTCTTCTTGGCGCGTTTCCGAAGGTTATCATTAAATAATCCTTTGTATCTACATTACGTAATCTAAATACGTAAAAATATCTGATTGACTGAAAATTTTCGAAACGCGTCATTAAAAGAAAATATGCTATTGTGACCTTATAGTGCTCTGAATAATTAGTATTGTTTAAAAATGTATATAAATTGTGTTTAATAAATTTATCTTATTTATATTCAGTATTTTCTATAATCTATTATTTTGTCATAAATATAAAAGAGTTTATGGCAATATAAGAGCACTGTTGTTTATTGAAAACAATTCCCGTTTCGCAGGAGTCAGAAATCTAAGTCGTGAACTTATTAGATAGACATTTGTAATAAACTAGGAATATCAGACCAGTTATTTTGAAAAGGGTATTAAAATGCTTATCGAATATGGAAACTGATTATTTATCATGTAAATGAACTTGTTTCATTAAGCTACAGAGAACAGATTTTAAGGCGCAGTGTAGGCAATTTACTAACAGCTCGGTAAAGCGGTCGACTATTCAGCATGAACTAATGCAGTAAACTAAGAAAAGGAAATATTGTTAGGTTATATTTCTTTTAAATGTGTAAGATGATAATTATCTCCAGTATCTTGGAGTTATGTTGTTATGGCGACTTTCACAATAAATGTATCTGTAAGTTTTTACTTTGAACATTATTGAATTTGCTCTTATGCTTTATTGTTCATGTGGCTATGTTAATTTAATTTTCTGTTTGACAGTATAAACTCAGCCGAAGAGTAGAATTCAATGTTAATTTTGTAAAGATCAATTCTACTTACATGCAACGCCTGATTGTGGGGAATGTGGGAGGTTACTTGTTCACATAAAGAATAGAATTCTGCAAAATAAATCTTCAGTGCCCTTCTGGGAGGTAGCCAGAACAGACTCGGGTAAACACGTGATATCTTTATCTCTCTACCGCGGTCTATTTGAGTTTATGAAAAATAAATATTAGCCAAAGTCTTTTTTTAAATTTAATATTAATTATATTATTTGCTCAAAAACAAACGAAAAATACAATAGCTAGCTAATGTGTAAAGTGCTCAAAAATGTAAATTCAATTTACTTGTAAAATAATATTTGTAGTGGAAGTACCGGTATTTAATTAAATTTCTATCTTAATCTCCAGCGATGGGCTCGTTATAACTTCCTAACAAACTGTCGCTTATTTAGGCATTCTTCCCAAAGCTCTATTAAACAATGTACGATAATGTAAACCTGTTCCTATAGATTAGGGTTTAATCCTATATGACTCTGGCTATAAGTTGAAACAATATATAGTGAAAGATATAGGGGCAAAGTATATTAAAAAATATTTAAATTATAGTTTTTATTTTAAGTTACGTATTTGAAATTTTTAAGAAACAATGACAAAATAGAATACGAAACATTTGTAGGGTATCGGTGAAATCGGTGAAAGCCACAAGTCTTTTGTACAATCCCCTAAAATTTAAACATGATATCTCAACTACTTTTAAAGATAATGGTACCTAAAAAATCAAAACATTAACATGGATTTAAATGGCACGCCAGTCTCCCCCATTTTAATCACATAGTTAATTAAAAGGTATATATAGTGAAACATAACTTGAAATAGTTTTAGTGGTTTTCCTAGCACTCTATCAGTAAAATATGAAACTATAAAAGCAATATTTTAAAGTTACAGAGTTTTTTAAAGGTATTTAAAATTTTAAAGCCCAAACTACAGTTCTAGAAATTTTTTTTTGTAAAACGTAGATACCTCTGGTAAGTGACCCTTCTCACATGATCCAAAATTTCCTCATAATCCCAGAACCGGAAGAGAATTATGTCCCTCCCCTAGTGCTACCTTAATACATTTATCATTTCCTTTCTTCTCTTCTATATTCCACATCAGGTTTTACTTCTCTGTCCCAATCATATCTATTATTCCAAACCCTTTCTAATCTTTATTAGCGAAGTTAATTGATCTCCTCAGGTTCAAAGGTTTTCCCCTAAATGCGCCATTCTACAACTTGCCTGTTTCTGTGAAGGTCGGTCCATTATCTAGTGGAAACTTCCCCATATTTCTATTATCTTCCTATTTTATAAAGTATTTTACAGCATTTAGCTATTGAAGTATACTTTTTGGATTACATTTCTGGTCGTGTTAAAGAATTTGATTAAGAACCCTTCCCGAAACGTGTAAATTCAAGCTAGTGTAATTAGAGAAGCTTGGCCTCTACAGGGTACTTCAAGAGACTTTACAACTTCAAAAATTCACATAAATTTATTAGAAGACGCTTCGGGGTCGGTGTTGCTGTTATTAGGCTATATAATGACGTATTATATTATCTACATTACGTTGTTACCTTAAAGTACAGATCTTCTGCGTGACCTCCTTTGATTATCCTGCATATCCCATCTGTAGGCAATTTTGTTTCAAACTTGCTGTAGCATTGAGGGTTTAATTTGCTCAGCGGCGGCGTGTTTTTTGTCTGACCCCAATTAAAGACATATTCAATATCCTTAATGTACCCAAAAAGTAAAAATCCAATGTAGGGAACGTGGGAATCATAGAAATGGCGCATTACCGCCAATTAATTGGTCTGAAAAGGAGTTATTGAGAAAATCCCGGATATCAGTCGAGTAGTAAGATGGACGTCACCTTACATGAAGTAAGCATTTCGCACTTGATCATATGTGGTCCGTTCATGGTTCTCTCATGGGGAAAACAGGAACCGTAAAATTTAGCCCCGCTCAAGCACAAAACACTCTAACTTTTGGGTCACTCCGAACATGTAATGTGGATATTATCTGGGAAAATATTACTGGTATGCTTCTTCACCTTGCCACGCAGTGTCGACTCGTCACTAAAGATGATGTTCTCCAAGAAATATTCGTTTTTATCTTCTCGATTTAACATATTCACTCAGACGTTCTTACGGGTTATCTTATCACTGCCTTTTATTTATTATAAAATCTACAATTTGTATGCTTTCAGAATGCAAAAGATTTTTCAACACTCGCAAAACAGTCGTCTTGCAGCTCGAGACAAGCACAACAATCTTTGTCTCGCTTCCTCATTGACTTACGCAGATGTACTTGGACGACCTGATGATGTCTTAACGAGAACACTGTTTCTACAAAGCAATTATTCCCTTCATAAATATGTAGCCTACCAGGAGTATCTTTATCGCACTAGATACGGAAATGACGTTGCACTGTTGTCGCTAACTTAAATTCCTCAAACCAAAATACACAGCTAGCTCGGGTTCAGTGAAGACATTTTTAACGCAACTTCCACTAGCGCTCGTTACGGTGCGATTCGATACTATGGGAGTAAACGCTTGATGTGTTTTCCTAAAAATTAACACTAAATAACAGCTGTGTAGGTTCTTTCAATATATTTTTATGAATTTTTAAAATTATGTGCTTTTTGAACCACTCTGTAATACTCTTTGAATACCATATGGCTGAATATTCTCTAGTGATAAGCCTTAAAATCAGAGTCTCTTACTCTCTGACTGTTTGTTTCTCTCTCTCTTTCTTTCAAATATCAATCACTTCTAATTTATATATATGATAGAATACGTCTGTGTGTGTGTGTGTGTGTGCGCGTGCGTGCGTGCGTGCGTGCGTGTGTGTGTGTGTGTGTGTGTGTGTGTGTGTGTGTGTTATTTTCTGGAGAATTAAGCCACGTCATTCTATTGTCCGTTGAACATGACACTCATCGCTGCGTTGTAAAGATAAGTAGCGCCCATAACCTCCCCCCCCCCTACCAAAAGCCGTTAATGCCAAGCGCCAAGTGTTTTAGATACACAACTTCACTTTGAGACACCCTGCATGGTGTAGTATTCTTTAAGTAAATTTCTTTAAACACATTGCCTATTGTCTACTTGGACAATTCTCTAAGTTAATTTCTTTAAACACATTGCCTATTGTCTACTTGGACAATTCTCTAAGTTAATTTCTTTAAACGCATTGCCTATTGTCTACTTGGATAATTTTCTAAGTTAATTTCTTTAAGCACATTGCCTATTGTCTACTTGGACAATTCTCTAAGTAAATTTCTTTAAACACATTGCCTATTGTCTGCTTTTACAATTCTCTAAGTTAATTTCTTTAAACACATTGCCTATTGTCTACTTGGACAATTCTCTAAGTTAATTTCTTTAAACACATTGCCTATTGTCTACTTGGATAACTCTCTAAGTTAATTTCTTTAAACACATTGCCTATTGTCTACTTGGACAATTCTCTAAGTTAATTTTTTTAAACACATTGCCTATTGTCTACTTGGACAATTCTCTAAGTTAATTTCTTTAAACACAAATTACTATTGTCTACTTGGACAATTCTCTAAGTTAATTTCTTTAAACACATTGCCTATTGTCTACTTGGATAATTCTCTAAGTTAATTTCTTTAAACACATTGCCTATTGTCTACTTGGATAATTATCTAAGTTAATTTCTTTAAACACATTGCCTATTGTCTACTTAGACAATTCTCTATGAATTATATTACTCCAAAGACAAAATTATTGCGCAAAGGAAACACTTGAAAAACTAAGATCTGTTTCTTACTAATATATAGTTGACTCAACTGACTAGTTTCAACGACAACTTAGCCATCATCAGTAATAGAACCACATCAGTGTAAGCCTGATAATTGGTATTTATATGCCGAAATTATCCTAATAAATTTTATATTTCATTCGATTCTTTTCTCCCGTCTGTTTCACAATAGTCTCCTTATTGTGAAGGTCTTACGTTTCCTTCTAGATATGAAGATTTTACGTTTCCTTCTAGATATAAAGGTCTTGAATTTCCTTCTAGATACGAAAGGATTGAGTTTCCTTCTAGACACGAAGGTCTTAAGCTTCCTTCTAGATATGATGGCCTTAAGTTTCCTTCTAGATATGTAGGTCTTAACTTACCTTCTAAATATGAGAGGTTTAAGTTTCCGTCTAGATATGAAGGGCTTAAGTTTCCTTCTACATATGAAGGGCTTAAGTTTCCTTCTAGATATGGAGGGCTTAAGTTTCCTTCTAGATATGAAAGGCTTAAGTTTAGTTCTAAACGTGAAGGTCTCAAGTTTCCTTCTAGCTATGAAGAGCTTAAGTTTCCTTCTAGATATGAAGGTCTTAAGTTTAATTCTAGATATGAACGTCTTAAGTTTCCTTCTAGCTATGAAGGGCGTAAGTTTCCTTCTAGACGTGAAGGTCTCAAGTTTCCTTCTAGCTATGAAGGGCTTAAGTTTCCTTCTAGATATGAACGTCTTAAGTTTCCTTCTAGATATGAAGGGCTTAAGTTTCCTTCTAGACGTGAAGGTCTCAAGTTTCCTTCTAGCTATGAAGGGCTTAAGTTTCCTTCTAGACGTGAAGGTCTCAAGTTTCCTTCTAGCTATGAAGGGCTTAAGTTTCCTTCTAGACGTGAAGGGCTTACGTTTCCTTCTAGCGATAAAGGTCTCAAGTTTCCTTCTAGATATAAAGGGCTTAAGTTTCCTTCTAGACGTGAAGGTCTCAAGTTTCCTTCTAGCTATGAAGGGCTTAAGTTTCCTTCTAGATATGAAGGGCTTAAGTTTCCTTCTAGACGTGAAGGTCTCAAGTTTCCTTCTAGCTATGAAGGGCTTAAGTTTCCTTCTAGACGTGAAGGTCTCAAGTTTCCTTCTAGCTATGAAGGGCTTAAGTTTCCTTCTAAACGTGAAGGTCTCAAGTTTCCTTCTAGCTATGAAGGGATTGAGTTTCCTTCTAGATATGAACGTCTTAAGTTTCCTTCTAGATATGAACGTCTTAAGTTTCCTTCTAGATATGAAGGGCTTAAGTTTCCGTCTAGATATGAAGTGCTTAATTTTCCTTCTAGCTATGAAGGGCTTAAGTTTCCTTCTAGCTATGAAGGGCTTCAGTTTCCTTCTAGATATGAAGGGCTTAATTTTCCTTCTAGCTATGAAGGGCTTACGTTTCCTTCTAGATATCAAGGGCTTATGTTTCCTTCTAGATATGAAGGGCTCAAGTTTCCTTCTAGATATGAACGTCTTAAGTTTCCTTCTAGATATGAAGGGCTTAAGTTTGCTTCTAGATATGAAGGGCTTAAGTTTCCTTCTAGATATGAACGTCTTAAGTTTCCTTCTAGATATGAAGGGCTTAAAAAGGACTTAAGTTTCCTTCTAGATATGAAGGGCTTAAGTTTCCTTCTAGACATGAAGGGCTTAAGTTTCCTTCTAGACGTGAAGGTCTCAAGTTTTCTTCTAGCTATGAAGGGCTTAGGTTTCCTTCTAGATATGAACGTCTTAAGTTTCCTTCTAGATATGAACGTCTTAAGTTTCCTTCTAGATATGAAGGGCTTAAGTTTCCTTCTAGATATGAAGGGCTTAAGTTTGCTTCTAGATATGAAGGGCTTAAGTTTCCTTCTAGATATGAAGAGCTTAAGTTTCCTTCTAGATATGAAGGGCTTAAGTTTCCTTCTAGACGTGAAGGTCTCAAGTTTCCTTCTAGCTATGAAGGGCTTAAGTTTCCTTCTAGATATGAACGTCTTAAGTTTCCTTCTAGATATGAACGTCTTAAGTTTCCTTCTAGATATGAAGGGCTTAAGTTTCCTTCTAGGTTTGAAGGGCTTAAGTTTCCTTCTAGATATGAAAGCCTTTCGTTTCCTTTTAGATATGAAGGTCTTACGTTTCCTTCTAGATATGAAAAACTTACGTTTCCAATCGGAAACTTATGGTAGAAGACGCTTTCCCTATACTCTCGCCATGTCTCGCGACTACTGGACTCCTAGAACGTTGCACATATCTAACTCAGTCAGAGAAGATCGAGGCTTAGTGGCTGGTTTTTATTGTTTCTATCTATTCTCACCAGTTTTTTGTGAGATGGTGAATCAAGAGTTTTTATTTTATTGGGTTTCTGATAAGGATGGGTGTTTTGTAAAGTGTAAGGACGTAGATTTGGTTTTAACTGACATAAGGCGTACTATGGTGTGCTAATAGATCATATACATTCACCGAGAGAATAACTAACTGAATGTTTTTATTTTGTGGAATGTGTGTCTTATTGTACAATGATTCACTATAAATACATATGCTTTAAATATAAAACTAATGACTTAAAATGACAGCTTGCTGGTATCACGAACATAGATGTCTACATCGAGACACTAAGGGCAGGTAGCATAACATTACAGTATTGCCCTAGGTAATTACCTATAGAAGAATGTACCGTACGTACTTAAGAGGTCTTAGCTTGGCTTGCAGTCACATTGCTTGCATCTTCAGAGAGGTTCAAGAGAACAAGTTAACGACCCAAGTCTTTGATAATGGTAGCTATGGAACTAGCAAAAAGCGAATTTAGCTCTAGGCACTTCAAGAACTACTGTACATTAGTATTTGTGAATTTTTTATTGTAATATATATATATATATATATATATGTGTGTGTGTGTGTGTGTGTGTGTGTGTGTGTGTGTGTGTGTGTGTGTGTGTGTGTGTGTGTGTGTGTGTGTGTGTGTGTGTATGTGTGTATGTGTGTGCGTGTGTATTATATTATCACTTTCATTATAAGTGCTTAAACAAGAATCTTACTTTAAGTACATATAGTGAAAGTGATATATATATATATATATATATATATATATATATATATATATATATATATATATATATATTATCAGGAGTACATCCGTTCTGCAGAATGAATGAATGTATTCCTTATAATAACTGTTTATTATATATATATATATATATATATATATATATATATATATATATATATATATATAGAGAGAGAGAGAGAGAGAGAGAGAGGGGGGGGGGAAGGGAGGGAAGGAGGTAGAGGAGGGGGCGCGCGCTCTAAATTACGCCGTGGTTAGCACAATAATTTAGTTGTAATAAAAGCAATAAAATAACAGAAGAAAATAATCGTAAAACATTGCATCTACCCCAATGCTTTCGTATCTACATGTTACAATACATTCTAAAAAGACGAAAAAATGTGTTTTAAACCCTGCAAACCAGAAAGAAATACTGGTACATGGTTACATCAATTGGACAGCGTCCTGCTTCACCAGACAAAAAACCAAATATTGTTTTTAAGATATTGCCCTCCGAAGTTCATACGCTGTTAAAAATCAGTACAATCTTTATTTTTTTTATAAACACCTGATACTAGAATAGTGTGAAGAGCGTTTGTACAATAATTTCAATGTTTCTCCACCAGAATGTGGTTATCTTAATCTTGAAGAAATGGCGCTAGGAATACTGATGCATCCAAATATTGTGATATAAACGTAGCCGCATTTAATAAACACACTTCCGTATCAAGTAGTTTTGCAGGAACTATTGCACCATTTTTCAGGAATAACCTATTTTGCTCGGTTTTGCAAGAACATGTAAGCAATATGTCAAGATATTACTGATTGCCTTAACTTAGTGATTTTCATGAGTAGCTATAAACAGTGTAGTATAATACAGTGCTCTGTTTAATAAGAAAATTTAATTTTATTCAGCTTTTAAAGAATTATATATTAAATTAAGATTATATATGTATTGTCCCAAATTTGAAACAGTATTTATGTTTAGAATGTATTTTTCAGTGACATGAAAAATCGAACAAATTTAGTATATGAGCTTTTGTTGGTATTATACGATTAAGGTGAGCGGAAAAATAAAAGCGTGAGAGAGACAGAGAGAGAGAGCAAGGATCAGAAATACATGAAATAATACACTAAAGATTGCTTAATATCTGTTACCTGAGGGGAAGTGTGACGTCAGAGATTTACAGTTCGTTGAGCCGCGATGACGTCATACTTTCTCCCAAAGCAAGCAGAGATGTATTTACAGTTCCGCGACCAGCTTTCAAGGTTTATTTACAAACGATTTTATTTCTATCTTTAGTGAGACTGTAACGAATTGTTTACTATGGATGTGCTTGTATTAGTGCAAACAGTGGTCAAACAAGTTATCAAGATTTCACAAACACAGCAATAAAACAATGTTTGCGTGGATTTGTTTCACATTACATTGTATAACTGTTTCAAATTATATCGTATATCTATTTTACTTTACATCGTATATCAGTCTCAAATTATATCGTATATAGGTTCAAATTTATATCGTGTATAGGTTTCAAATTATATCATATATCTGTTTCACGTTACATTGTGTATCGGTTTCAAATTATATCGTATATAGGTTCCAAATTATATCGTACGTTTCACATTACGTTGTGTATTGGTTTCAAATTATATCGTATATAGGTTCCAAATTATATCGTACGTTTCACATTACATTGTGTATCGGTTTCAAATTATATCGTATATAGGTTCCAAATTATATCGTACGTTTCACATTACGTTGTGTATTGGTTTCAAATTATATCGTATATAGGTTCAAAATTATATCGTACGTTTCACATTACGTTATATATCTGTTTCAAGTTATATCGTATATAGGTTCAAAATATATCGTACGTTTCACATTACATTGTATATCGGTTTCAAATTATATCGTATATAGGTTCAAAATTATATCGTACGTTTCACATTACGTTATATATCTGTTTCAAGTTATATCGTATATAGGTTCAAAATTATATCGTACGTTTCACATTACATTGTGTATTGGTTTCAAATTATATCGTATATAGGTTCAAAATTATATCGTACGTTTCACATTACATTGTGTATCTGTTTCAAGTTATATCGTATATAGGTTCAAAATTATATCGTACGTTTCACATTACATTGTGTATTGGTTTCAAATTATATCGTATATAGGTTCAAAATTATATCGTACGTTTCACATTACATTGTGTATCTGTTTCAAGTTATATCGTATATAGGTTCAAAATTATATCGTACGTTTCACATTACATTGTGTATTGGTTTCAAATTATATCGTATATAGGTTCAAAATATATCGTACGTTTCACATTACATTGTATATCGGTTTCAAATTATATCGTATATAGGTTCAAAATGTATCGTACGTTTCACATTACATTGTATATCGGTTTCAAATTATATCGTATATAGGTTCAAAATTATATCGTACGTTTCACATTACATTGTGTATTGGTTTCAAGTTATATCGTATATAGGTTCAAAATTATATCGTACGTTTCACATTACATTGTGTATTGGTTTCAAATTATATCGTATATAGGTTCAAAATTATATCATACCTTTCACATTACGTTATATATCTGTTTCAAGTTATATCGTATATAGGTTCAAAATGTATCGTACGTTTCACATTACATTGTATATCGGTTTCAAATTATATCGTATATAGGTTCAAAATTATATCGTACGTTTCACATTACATTGTGTATTGGTTTCAAATTATATCGTATATAGGTTCAAAATTATATCATACCTTTCACATTACGTTATATATCTGTTTCAAGTTATATCGTATATAGGTTCAAAATGTATCGTACGTTTCACATTACATTGTGTATCGGTTTCAAGTTATATCGTATATAGGTTCAAAATTATATCGTACGTTTCACATTACATTGTGTATCTGTTTCAAGTTATATCGTATATAGGTTCAAAATTATATCGTACGTTTCACATTACATTGTGTATTGGTTTCAAATTATATCGTATATAGGTTCAAAATTATATCATACCTTTCACATTACGTTATATATCTGTTTCAAGTTATATCGTATATAGGTTCAAAATGTATCGTACGTTTCACATTACATTGTGTATCGGTTTCAAGTTATATCGTATATAGGTTCAAAATTATATCGTACGTTTCACATTACATTGCGTATCGGTTTCAAGTTATATCGTATATAGGTTCAAAATTATATCGTACGTTTCACATTACATTGTGTATCGGTTTCAAATTATATCGTATATAGGTTCAAAATTATATCGTACGTTTCACATTACATTGTGTATCGGTTTCAAATTATATCGTATATAGGTTCAAAATTATATCGTACGTTTCACATTACATTGTGTATCGGTTTCAAATTACATCGTATATAGGTTCAAAATTATATCGTACGTTTCACATTACATTGTGTATCGGTTTCAAGTTATATCGTATATAGGTTCAAAATTATATCGTACATTTCACATTACATTGTGTATCGGTTTCAAGTTATATCGTATATAGGTTCAAAATTATATCGTACGTTTCACATTACATTGTGTATCGGTTTCAAGTTATATCGTATATAGGTTCAAAATTATATCGTACGTTTCACATTACATTGTGTATCGGTTTCAAATTATATCGTATATAGGTTCAACATTATATCGTACGTTTCACATTACATTGTGTATCGGTTTCAAATTATATCGTATATAGGTTCAAAATTATATCGTACGTTTCACATTACGTTATATATCTGTTTCATGTTATATCGTATATAGGTTCAAAATATATCGTACGTTTCACATTACGTTGTATATCTGTTTCAAGTTATATCGTATATAGGTTCAAAATTATATCGTACGTTTCACATTACGTTGTATATCTGTTTCAAGTTATATCGTATATAGGTTCAAAATTATATCGTACGTTTCACATTACATTGTGTATCGGTTTCAAATTATATCGTATATAGGTTCAAAATTATATCATACGTTTCACATTACGTTATATATCTGTTTCAAGTTATATCGTATATAGGTTCAAAATATATCGTACGTTTCACAATACATTGTAGGCCTATATCGGTTTCAAATTATATCGTATATAGGTTCAAAATTATATCATACGTTTCACATTACGTTATATATCTGTTTCAAGTTATATCGTA